>JACXGK010000251.1:19333-35004 GCA_016801125.1 Novumbra hubbsi
TAGTGTCAGCGCTCTGGTGGGCCCCTCTTGGTATTCCCACAGTAGTGTCAGCGCTCTGGATGGGCCCCCTTAGTATTCCTACAGTAGTGTCAGCGCTCTGGATGGGCCCCCTTAGTATTCCTAAAGTAGTGTCAGCGCTCTGGATGGGCCCCTTTAGTATTCCCAAAGTAGTGTCAGCGCTCTGGTGGGCCCCTCCTGGTATTCCCACAGTGGTGTCAGCACTCTGGAGGGGCCCCCTTGGTATTCCAACAGTTGTGTCAGCTTCTTTCCCCTATCTATCCTGCCTCCTTCACGCTGCCTCTTGCTTTCTCCTCTCTTCCTCACCCTTTTTTCTTAGTCCACTCCACTAAGCCCTCCCTCCCTTCACATCACTGTGGCTGGAACTAGTGGACCTGAGTCTGCAGACACGGTTGATGCAGAGGATGAGGGCAGAGCCAGGTCCCTGCATCACGTCGCCAGAGGACTTTTGAAAATCCTTTATCGTCAGTGACCATAAACAACTGGTAAACAATCATTTAAAAACGTACACAGACGCGATTGTACAACTCATTCATGTTGCCAAGGAAAAAATGTATAACCTTGAAATTATTTATCTCTGCGAGCAAACGTGCAATTGGTATTTTGATTAGCTAATGCAATTTACAGGTGGGTCTTAATCTCCCCACAGCGCTCTAATCAGCACACAGTGGGACCAGAGCAGTTACACAGGCAGCCAATGGATGACTGTCACTTTATATTCAAACCTTCGTTAAAGACCAGAGAACATCTGAACAAACACTATCTTCACAACTCTGCAAACAGAGGCAAAATAGAGTGCGTCCCCACGAGGAATGTAGGCTCACATAACCTCTCTCCTTCTCCAAATCTTTTCTCTCTGTCACTGTCCACTTCATCCTTTAACTCACACTGACATACACACATGCACCCATGAATTGAATTACATCACTAACTAGCACTCACAAGCTAACAGAAATCTCAAAGAACTAAAAAGCACACTGCAGAAGCAGTTTTATCCACATTTTAATCACTGACAACACTGTTTAACATTCATATTCAAGCAATTCAAGCGCTGTGCATACAGAAAGATACAAGAGCACAGAAGTGACTAACGGTAATCTTGTATCATTGTGGATTTCATTGGCACTGGAGTGTATTAGGCGCTTAGGATCCAGAAGCTTCCATTTATGTGTCACTGTAGTTGACATGACCACTTAAAGAGCTGGTTTGTGTTGGGAGATTTATTTTTTTACCAAAATGCAAGATACAGTAACATTCCAATCCCAAGGAATCGACATGACACAGGAATCTACATCGGAAGTAAGTAAAACCACGATGTGACCAAAAACTGATCATTTAGAAAGTAACTTCTGGCTAATCTCTCAATGAATCCATCAGTGAAGTAAAGGGCAGATAAAACCATTGTTAGATTAGCAGTCCCCTATAGTGTAGTCCCGGTGCATCTAGCTAGCTACCACCACATTCATTCTGGCTATGTTTGTTTGCACAAACGCTGTGTTGTATTTCACACCACCATGCTTACACATACACACTCCAGAACTCAAATGAGTGTACACAGAGTGGAGATATTCTCATGAATACTTCCTCTGGAGCTGGATTTTGGAATACACTAAACTCCCAGTCATGAGTTAAAAGTCTAACTCAATTGATCGCCAACTAAAGATAACATTTGTAAGTATTTTTCACATAAAGAGTGTCAATGAGGAGAGCACATTCAAATAATAATCAAAAGAACGCATTGCTAATAATGCATTAGTATACAATAGAATTGGGAATTAATATTAGGGTCCAAACCAAACAGAATGAAGTGGTGAGTAAAGCATTTGCATTATTTACTTGCATTATAAGTGGGGAAGGGGGTAGATAACAGTATGAGGAATTATGGGTAGTAGAAATAAGTCGGTCAGTGGTAATGATGTATTATTGAGATTTGAGCAAAAGAAAGTAGAATTTAATTATTTAAAAGAAAGTTTAAAAAGATCCCACCCAATTAAAGAAATCCATTGCAACTGACAGTTCACACCTCCAGATACCAAAGTACATACAACATTCTTTTTATAATTTTTTTTTCTTTTAGCCATACTGGTTGAAATTTGAAATTCTATTTACAACAACCATTTATTTAGTTAATACACAGCACAAGGTCAAATAATAATTCCTCACAAAATATAAAATGTCTGTAGAAATTCCAGGTCAATGTTTCCGAGGTTAAGGCTATTAAAGTAAGCCAAAATTGTATTTGATGAGCGGAAGAAATAACCAAAATGTTTTACCCCGTTACACAAGTTATCCTAAAACTCAACAAGAATCCTATAAATTACAGCTGGATTCTTTCCTTCCTCCCTGACAGCTCATTCCTCAACCAACACAATGCAGATTTCCATAAACCAAGCGGATTTGGTGAGAGGGAGCTCTGACGCTAACGCTAACCATGTAAGCTCTGAGAAAATCCAAGTGAGAATCTTCTCAATACCTCAAGCTCCACTAAATAATCTCCAACTAAAGTGTTCTAGGGAGAGGCAGGCCGGTAGGCAGGGAGGGGAACTACCGGGAGAGCAGAGAGGTAGCTGAGCGTGGTCTGAGGGCCGTGAATTGACCTCGGAGTAGGCCAGGGCCGGGGCCACATTTAAACATGAGCAGACAGCCAGTAATAAGCATCATCCATCACATCTTACACTTGGGCTCTGTGACAACTGACTCTCAATAAACAGGCCGGTTTCACCTGAGTCATCGGCATCTGCTTGCTGCTCCGACTGATCGGGGCGGCTTCACTATGCCGGGCCAAGAGAAACCCACCGACACACGTGCCTGAGCGCACACAAGCTCACACAAACAAACACACCAAAGCTTGCACCACACACGCAGACACACACACACACACACACACCAAACAGCACCGTCAGACAGAATCGGAGCACACACTTGAAGATAAAGCGGAGTGGATAAGGTTGTCTCCTGGATCTCAGTCAGTAAATGGTAGCTGAGGGATGATCTGACCTTGATATTTATGCTCAATAGACCCATGGGGCTCCAGTCATAAGATTTCACTCTCACAGCAAAAGCCAAACTGAGACCCTGCAAATCCCTTTGTCATTCATCTGGATCAAATCGCACCGTACATCTCTCTGTTTTATACTCTCATTCCCGCTCCCTAAAAGCATCTAAAACCAAAATAACAAACTATTTCTCCCAGATGATAAATAGGGTTTGGTCTCCGGTCGAGCCACCTCTGTATTATGTATTCATGGGTTTCTAAACTGCCTTTAACTGCCTCTGCAGATGTGAAATACTCAGAATTCCACTTTGGCTTTTCTGTGTTAAATTTGCATATCTGGTCATGCTCTGCTTGACATACTCACAAAATTGCACAGCGGGTATTTTATTACAAGCCACCACAGATATTCAGCGACAGCACAGAGCATCAAAAATAAATTAAAAAGACTAAAGAGCTACCAGTAGGCCACATTGTGTATTGTTTTGTAATGCCTAGAGCCATAAAGTGTTGGCTTTTCTCCCCGGCAACAGACATGAACCACGGTCGGGTGGTGGAAAGGGAAAATCATTTAGGGACTCAGGGTTTTCTGTAGCATTAAATTGACTGAGCCTGGATTTCTAACGGCTTAATGTAATGAAACCTCAATGTGGTCTGTATTCGCCACTTCTCCCTTAATAGTACGAATGTAATAGTTGTATTACAATATTCCCTTGGCTTTGGGAAATCATGGCATTTTATCATGATCGTTTTTCAGGCATATCATGAATTGATGACTTGCAAAATTAGAAACGATAAATCTTGGTACTTTTTGAGTTCTATCTCAAACTCTTTGACCTAAAGCAGTCTGAATGAACCTGGTTTAACTATTTAACTGACTGGGTATAGTGTGTACCTACTGATGTGGTGACCTCACTCACAGGCATAATGAAGGGTGTTCTACAGATCAAATACTTTCTGGTTCTTCACAATGTTTACTTGAACTGGTTTATCACACAAACAAACAGGTACCCGATTGGAGACTCTACTTTAATCTAATTTAATGAAAATGTAGCTAGCTAATGTTAGTATTGCTAGGAATGTTTGTAATGTATATAATTCAACAAATCAAACCATTTGTGCATATATACAGATGATATATAAAAGGGTTGGGTTAAAAATTAAATTGAAGGTAACATATTCAGCAAAAAGAAATGTGGGTGTTAATTAGCCTTTTTTAACATTCCCCAAAAAACTTCAGACAACATGATGCGGACAGCTAAATAGTTTGATCGACATGCAACACATGACTATCTACAGTGATGTGTTGTGTAGAATTATTGGCCCCTTTGGTTGTGGTGGCAAAATGCATTTGTTTTTTTTTCTTAATAACAGATTTAAATGTTGTAATTATTGCTGTTATAATGGATAATAGTCTTTCCAGGAATGTGGAAATATGTTTATAGCCATTGCCTAATGTATGAACAGGATTGGGTAGGTTACTTGTGAAATCTGTTACAATTAAAGTTAATAACTTAACTTTTTAATTTCTCAAATTCAGCAAGGTAATCTGATTACTTTAAAAGACAAATAAGAACATAACCAATTGAACACCTTTTGTGGACTCAATGTTAGAGATTAGAGCTGGCCAGAAACATAAGTAGCATTTATTGGTTATGTACAGTGCCTTTATAGAGGGTTTCTAAATCATTGCTTTCTACTTTATAATATGCTTAGGCTACATATCTACATTACATACTAAAGGTATGGACAAAAATGTAGTTAGATGAATGGGAAATAGTTAAACCTCATATTTATACCCCAGTGAAAAGGGGTATACAGTTGTATAGATGAACGTACAGTATGCACTGTAAGAAAGTTGGTGGGAAATATAAATTAGACAACACCGAGTGCCTTCCTCCTAGTTTCTCAATATGACGATTCATGTGAGTGACGGGCTGGATCTGTGTCAGGATGTTTTTTTTTATCACGTTCCAATGCAATTAAAGCACACTGAGTCCACTGGGTAATTGTGGTGTGCAGCCTTCACTCTGTATTCATAAGGGCTAAAACTAACAGGAAACATGTGGTTTGGAGGAGAAGGTGAGGAGGACAGGACGGGTAGAGGAGGGCGTGTATTTGATGAGCCCGTAGATCATTGTGCGTGTAGGGGTGATTTGCTACGCAGTATTACCTCCGAGCCATGGGGAAGTCAAGCAGAAATCCTCTAATTCAATATCTAAACATGCTGCGGTTTCCTAAGAGGCCAGTGCAGAATAGAACTGGGCATCTTCCATAACAGACTACCAACCACAACTACTATAGCTGGGGGATTACAGAGACCAGGAGGAATGAAGTTCATGTTTTACACCGATCTAAATCATGTCATTGTTATTTTTGTTTTCTATAAATTGAACTTCAACCTCTTCCTAACCTGCAAGCGTAAAACTACCCTTCGACTCCCATAGCCCAGAGAATCAACATCCAATTGTATTTCATTTCGCTGCTAACTTTGTCTACGCTTTGTACTTTTTCTCTTGCAAAAATATATTTCAATGTGAATCATTGATTCCTTTCACTGCCCTTAGAGTGTTAATTAATACTATGACAATCCAATGGATCCTGAATGTTTCAATGGCAATTTAACACTTAATTCCAGTGTCATTTGCTGTGTGAAAGCGTCTGAGTTTAGAGGTTCTTTAAAATCCTGCTTGGAGCAAAAATATGTCCAGACAAGCAAGGAAATAATGAGGATCAGACAGCCAGCCAAGTGAGACACCTCATATGAATAACAGACATAGAAACACACCAAATACTTGCTATATCCTCACAAAATCGTATCCCAACTCAGCCTAAATATAATAATTTTAGTATAGCAAAACATTTGGTAGAAAACAGTGTTAGTATGTACAAGTATTGTGTTGATTTTTTGTAGAAATGTGTAATCAGGTTGTGATTTCAGCAGCACTATTTAAAGGACTTTTATTGAGCATGTGTTTTTTTTTTCAATTTTGTGTTCACAAGCAGCCCTGGAAAAAACAGGTTTCTGATGGGTATTATGGGTATTATGCAAATGATCCCAGCTGTTACTAATAATGGGGAAGCCTTCTAATAACGGTCTCCTTTTCCAGGGAGAGGAAGAAAGGATGCCTCTTCCCTGTAGCATGCTACCTTACTCTGTCCGCCAGGAAACCTGTTTTAAGGGTTGTCTGGAGGATAGGGTCTACCGTGTTTTCTCAAATGCTCTCATCCTGGAGGACAGTGTTTACCTGGTGCCTAAGCTTGCATAGCCACTTTGGGCATTGGAAAGTGTCGTTTTGTATAAAACCATATGGTAAGTATGGCATGCAGCAGAAGAGCCTCGACCAAGACAACGCACAGCTTCCACCCAAAGGCACAACAACCGTTAAACATGACCACAAAATGACTCAACAGATACACAGACTTTCCCTATTTTCCTCTTTTTCCACAATCTTGTTTTGTACAGACTTTAGACAAACACAAACACTGTGGGTACTGTTGCCTAGTCACCTTACTTTGTGTATTAGTACCTCAACTACCTCATTCACTAGGCCATTGACTGAGTACATCCTGTATATAGCCAAGCTTATGTCAAGCCTTATTGTTAGGTGTTATTCATTGTGTACACAATCCTTCTGTTACTATTCTTCTATCCTTTATATTGTTGTTTATTTCCTTCTTTATTCTTTCTTTATGCTTTATTTCTCTCTAACTGAATATTGTTGGAAAAGGGCCAATAAGTAATCAACTATTAGTCAGGACTGTTGTTTACGCAGCATGTGAAAAATAAAGTAAAGATTTGTTGACTTATGGACATATTAACAATATTGTCCATGAAAAGTAGGCTTCTAAAGACAGTGTTCAGTCTTTTTCTCTTTTTGAAAAAGCCTATGGTCAATTCCCAAAAGAACAAGCACTAAAAGCAGATAGCTGTTATTAAAGCATGGAACATTCTGTGCATACACTAAGTTGTGAACAGTCTACTGTAGAACAAGACAGAATATCTACAGGAAAAAAACACAATAGACCATTTCAACCTCCAAGTTTCTATGATCAGGTCTATTGTTACACTGTGATATTCCTCTCAGCTTTCTTCTCTATTCTTTAAGCTTTCTTTTCTCCTGTCTGTTTATGAAGGCTCTGCTGGAGCTGAGTTGCTTTATGTTTCCCTTTATGTTTATCAGTCACATTACCCAGTAGATCAGTACCAAAGACAAGCATTAATGAACTCAAATTAAACATGAAGTTGTTTTAAACAAAGGCGTGTGGGAGGATCCCGTCACGTAAAACTGGTAGCGGAGGGTAAGGACCCAGGAAGCGTGTGTGAAGTGTGTGTGAAGTGTGTGTGTGTGAGTCTTAGTGGGTGACCTAATTGTCACCCGCGACCCGGAGCTGTCAACTTCCATCTCTTCTCACCAGGCCCACCTACGGACCCGCTACGCTCCCCTGTAAATTGTATAAATTATGATATGTAAATATGATTTTTAACATCTCCTCTGATCTAAGTGCTTTTCTGTTTTCATTTGTGTCACATTAGAGAGTCATTAGCGGGGGCCTACAGGCAGTGTAATATACCACAACAGAGGAACAACTGCCACCATCTCCATGAGGACTGTTGTGTTGTGGCCTCGGATCTGTTCAGGATCAGGTGTAAAGGGTCATATAAACCGTGGAGTAGAGTTGTGATCGGATCTGTTCAGGATCAGGTGTAAAGGGTCATATAAACCGTGGAGTAGAGTTGTGATCGGATCTGTTCAGGATCAGGTGTAAAGGGTCATATAAACCGTGGAGTAGAGTTGTGATCGGATCTGTTCAGGATCAGGTGTAAAGGGATATATAAATGTTTGAGTAGAGTTCTGATCTTTTCAGGATTAGGTGTAAAGGGTTATATAAATGTTTGAGTAGAGTTCTGATCTTTTCAGGATCAGGTTGAAAGGGTTATATAAATGGTGGAGTA
This sequence comes from Novumbra hubbsi, assembly GCA_016801125.1. Lineage (NCBI taxonomy): Eukaryota > Metazoa > Chordata > Actinopteri > Esociformes > Umbridae > Novumbra > Novumbra hubbsi. The sequence goes on from JACXGK010000251.1 coordinate 27,301, forward strand.
GAGTTCTTATCTAATCTGTTCAGGATCAGGTGTAAATGGTTATATAAATGGTGAGTAGAGGAGAGTAGAGTTTAAAGCAGTTACTAGATCGGACCGGAATCAAGATATGTAATCGTAAAACCTGTTGTCACAAACAAGTATACATAGTGCTCTTTGGCACCTGGCCAAGCAGGGGAAGTAAAGCCAACCTGGACATTCTCTCTCCACTCAACAGCCTCTTAACCACAGTCTTTCAGGGTGTGCTCTCAAAGCAAATCCATCCACTTCAACCCACAGACTCTCTCTCTGTATGTTTCCCTTTTTGCCAACCAGCCGAGTACATGGCCACTATTTCCTCTTTGTCATCACCAAGTACCCTATCTATATAAGGTGGAGTTTTGTTTCTGGGTTTTGTGATCGCAAAGCAAACACCAGGTCATCACCAACTAAACAACTCTGCTATTTACAAAAGAGGGACTCTGTCAAATGTTCCCATTAATGACCTTCTGCCTTTTCTAATAGTTTCCTTTTCCTTGATACAATAACACAGAATGTATACTCCTGTAGGAAGGGACCCTTGTGAGTCAGAAGGACTACTTCCTGTCCTGACTCAGGGTGATATTGAAAGGTTAGTTCTGGGTAAGATCACCGCCCCCCCCAACTCAACTCCCTCTCTCTGTGAGTCTTGGCTGCGCCGTATAATCAAATGTTCCTGGAACTGACTTAATGTCAGTCCAGTGAGTCGACGAGAAAGCTGTGAAGGGTAGAGGGCCTGCTTCCACGGAACGGAAGATTTCTACCCCATGACGCCAGGGGCAGTTTTAATCACAACACCAGGAAGCGTGACTTAAGTCTCAAAAGTCTTTCACACACACATTCTGAACAGAGTTTGATTATTTGTTACATTGTATTTACATTTGTTCTGGTCAGTTTCATATTGCCAATTGTCAAACAAACAAAAAATACCTTTAGTAATTTAATATGATTGCCTTGTCTCGTCTTGCTCTAGCAACTCCTTGTGGCGGCTTGGGCACTTGTGAGCTCTAGAGGCCGTGAGATCGGAAACTGTGAGATCGGAGACTGCGTTCCCTGAGGATTACAGTCTAGACTTCCTGGTTGGGGGAGCAAGGTGATAGGAAACAGAAAGACATAGGATGTGCTTCAGAGGACGCATATCTTGGCATCGACTGTCCTGAGTTCACTGGACGTTGCGGCGATAAGGCGTTGCATTAACCAAAAAATTGGATAGCACAAAACCGTTGAGAAAATTGGCAGAAGTACATATAAATGTATATTGGTGCGTGTAACACAAAAGCAATCAGGCCATTACCATCAGCAGGGGGATTGGGAGAGGGAACGTGGCTATATTTGGGATAGCGCTTCTCTGGGCTCAGGTCCTCATGTCAATACATTCCTATTATCAGTTTAATTAGAGTGATTCCCCGTTCCCAAGAGTGGCAGTCGGGATAACAGAGAAAGAGCCACGGCCATTGCTATGCAGCACAGGAGCTGTCTCTCACTCCCACACTGTATCTGTCTATGCCATGGCAGAGCACTGACAGACAGGAGCCAGGAGTCTGATGGGTGGCTGGCTTTCAGACAGACGTCCGAGAAACAGACCACTGCTTCACAGCCCTTATGGAATGATGACATCAACATGCTCTAGCCTGGAGAACAAGCCCCTTGTTGCACATCAAATGAATGTGCAATATGGACTGTAGCCTACCTTCCACCACTATTATCTATCAATCTTTTCAAAAGGCTCAAGCCCTCTCAGATACAGTAAGCAGAAAGGATAGACACATATTCCATCCTCGAAGCTAACACAACTACAGTCATTTCAAATATTTAAGACTTTAGGAAACAAATATCAACTAATCACCACATTGAATACGTAGAACTTGTCTCTGTCGTATTCAGTCTCATTAGACCGTGCTTAACTGGACTAGCCATGAGGCTTTTAGTTCCAGGAAGCCAGTGTTTATTCCTAGTGTAATAACTGTTTTTGGAGGATCAATAGGTGTTATCTGCTAGTCAATGTTTCATACTCCTATGACACTGAGGCCGGCCTGGGCGTCTGGCGAATGAAGCTAGGCCACTAATCAATAGCCTCAGTGATAACAGGATGCTTCCAAAGCCATTTAGCAAACCTTATCACTCTGGGAGTGTATCCCTAATCTGTCCAAATATTTATTCCCAGCCCAAAGCTGAGGATTCGTGGAACATTTCACACACGTAGAAGGGGACAGGTACACACACCCGTTGGATTTAAAAAGTAGATGAAAACAATTTTCTCACTTCAGAGGGTTAGGTTTGTGGAAGGGGGGTAATACATGAGCCTGAGGATATGGTAATCTAATTTGGTTTAAAACAACAACAAAGCATGGTGTAGGGATGGGCTCTAGTACACGGCCATGAGGAGGAAAGTAATTACCAAGCATGCATACTTCCACATACGCTTAAACCACATTATGCAGGTGGGACTTGAAATATAGCCTGGAAGAATGTTTACTGGCTTTAGGTTTTCTACACCTGTGCTTGTTGAGAAAACTGGATAAATATATTTAAAAAAAAGCACGAATAATAAGTGAAAAGTACAGCAAAACCAAGGGATCTCATGAGAGTAAGCTCAACAGAATCTACTCTTTTTAACAAACCAAAGCAGAGCAAAATCAAATCAATGTCCTTGAAGATGTTTTCTCTTTTCCTGAGAGATGTGTTCAAAAGGAAGTGCCTCTTCTCTCTCACTCTTGCTTTCTCTCTTTATTCACCAAACCTCCCCCTCTCTCTCCATTTCAGTCAGCCTGTCTCACTCTGACAAACTCTGCATGTCTCTTAATTTCAGTCAGTCACTCTCTCTTTCTAAACCCCCAACCACACTCTCTTTCTAAACCCCCACTCTCTTTCTAAACCCCCACTCTCTTTCTAAACCCCCACTCTCTCTCTCTCTCTCTCAACTCCCACTCTCTCTCTCTCAACTCCCTCTCTCTTTCTCTCTGTCACTCTCTCTCTCTCTCTGTCTGTCTCTCTCTCTCAACCCCCAACCCTACCCCGTCTCCCTTTCCCTACTTCAGTCTGCCTGTCTCACTCTGGCTCTTGTTCTCTCTTGCGATCTGCGTCTTTCTCTTCCTCCATGTGTCTTTACTGACTCATCTGTCAGTGAGCGAGGGGAGTTGGAGCCCACCTCCACCCCATCATCTCTCCCCAGCTGGGCCCTGTGCTGCTCTGTGGGGGTCCCACTTCCCCCCACCCCACTTCCCTTCCCACTCCAATGACAACATCCATCTCCATTTCCCTCTGAGTTGACCGCATACGGGACACGACAAGCAGCTCCTCAAATCCCCCAGGTTCTCAGTCCTGCCACATGCTTAACTGTACGGTGTAACTCCACCATATGCTTCCAAGCTTCGAGATGCCGCAGTTTTGGAGCGGGGAATAGCCTTCGACTACACTATTAAAAGGAAGCGAGCAGCTGGTTGGCTCATCATGGTTGGGTGCCCATGTGTCAACCTGTTCAATCATATGCCAGTCTTGTTTATTGTTGCTTATCTGCTTATTTCTTTGTTAGCTGTACTGGGACACGGTGTGTTTAGATGAGGAAGTCTCAGGGACTAGACTCTGTGTTTCATGCACTCCCGGCTTCCGTCTGTGGGAAGGAGAATACTTCAAATGCAGTTCTTTGCTGGAGAGTCAGTGTGGCTTGGCCTCCCACACGGCAGGCTTTTTATGGTGGCTTAATTAGGGAGGACGGGGTACCACAGGCAGGCTACAGGGATGGAGAGACCAGAGGCTGTGTGGGACTCATTGATAAACAGTAGATTCAAGAGAAAGTAAGACCAAAATCCCTAAGAACATTATGTTCTGTTGCTTAAGTGAGCACTTAAACATCATTCGTCTAATTCTTTGAGGACAGGACTAATGTCCGAAATGGATCTCCTAATGTAATACGCTGATGAATTAGTGCTCCTTCATGATGAGCAGAGGTACTGTGGTCTCAGTTTGTGTAGAGGGTCATTGAAGCCTTAGTCATGATTCAATCCTAATCCAACTCCTGCGAGGGGAACTAACACAGTAAATCAAACGTGCCTCTAGATACCTACATGTGCTGTCCAGTGATGGAGGGGTAAAAGGAGGTACTTATTGTCTATTCATACAGACCGCATTCCATCCAGTCATGAAATAATGAGTGTTAAATCTCAGATCAGAAGACATTAGAATGGATGTTGTGTTAACCCGCAAAGCTTTGAAAAGCAGCAGACCTATATTTAAAAATACAGACCATTTAAAAAAAATATCCTCCAGCACCGCCACTGGCTGAGAGCTGAGACAGATGCTCCCGGCATTAAAATGAACATCTCTCGCCTCCTGACATTCAAACTAGATAAATAGTTGAGGCTGGAGCAGTCATAATAACAGATTCTTCGCCACGCTAGCATTATTGACATACTAAAGGATGGACATGAGAACCTTTAAAATCACACAGAGTAAGATGACCAAACTGGGTTCAAATAAGACACTCCATGGAGGGATTCATGCATTGTTGATTATCATCAAGCACAACTTTTTCCTGAACCGCTAGTAATTACACATGACTGCTACTTTACAGTGTTGTGGACCTTTCAGAAACGACAACTTGTTTATCATCTTCGTGCATGCATGGCAAGCCAATATTGTGAGAGGAAACAAGCCAAAATCATGTAGGCTAAAGCAAAGGTTTAAAGAGTATTACACAGTACATAAACCTGTAAGACCATAGGGTAAATACTCAAACTACTGAAATACAATCTATGGCGCCAAACCAAATCAATGTCAGAATTGTTTGGATGAATAAGTGAAGAAAATAGCCCAAAAAAATCGAATTATTATTAATCAGGAGGGATTTTCCTCCAGAGTTGAACGCTGAGGGCTTGCATGTGTGTGTGTGTTTGTGCTTGCGTGCAGTGAAGTGAAGTGGATAAAAGGCCCCTAAAACCTGTGCCCTTCAGCTGGCTAGGTTCTGGCCAAGGAGCCCGGCAAGCCTGAGCCTAAACACAACGGCTGATTATGTATGAGGTTGCTCCATTATGTCAAGCCTCTGCCAGGACTCAACGAGGATCAGAGGGAAAGTCACGGGCCAATCTTATCTGGCTGGCCCTCTTTCCCGTCCCAACAACTGGAGGAATCTAACACAGCTCAGGTGGCCAGTTCACGGAATGTATACCTACAGGCGCGTTCGCGTATTCAGAGGGATTCCACAGGTACGTACCTCGCCAGCCTGTGTCAGGGTCAGCTTGGGCAGCTTGCTCTTAGAGCTGGTAATGCCGGGGCCAAAGGCCTGGTCGCTGTAGTCGACGTCCCCCACCTCCTGGAGAGGCTTGAGCTCCGGCGAGTCAAGGGGCACCTGGTCCTGGCCATCCATGGGTCGGACGTAGGCCGTGGGCTTCTGCTGCTGCACAGCGCTGGTCTTGACGTGCAGACCCTGGGGGAAGGTGGGCGTCGAGAGGCCTCCCGGCAGCAGGGAGGTTGAAGCCACCGGGGAACCAGAGCCATGGGTGGCCGGCTCCTGCTCCAGGGGAGACTTAGCGTGAGCGCTGCTGTCCTTGTAGCTGCCGCGCTCGGCCACAGGCTGCGGCCCGCCCCCGTGCCTCCTGGAGATGGCGGAGGCGGACGAGGGGCTGCCGCCGGAGGACTCTCCCTTCGGGCCCGCGCCGTCGCCCGGCAAGCCGAACAGCTCCTTGTGCCTCTGGGGCGGCGGCTGCTCCTGGCTGGAGGTGTGTTTGGTCCTGCTGCAGGCCGGGCCCCCCGCCCCCTGGGAGCTGCAGCTGGAGCCGTGGGCACCCCGGGACCAGTCGGAGGACCGCGACTTCCTGGAGCCCTGATGGCCGTGCAGCAGGCTGGAGGAGGAGGTGGGCGGAGGGGGCATGCTGGTGGTGTGATGCCCGGTCCTGCCGCTCCCTCTCTGGACCCCCTCGGGGAACAGGCCCGGCTGGTCCGGCTTCTCCACGGGGCCAGGCGTCTGGGGAACAGAGTTCTTGGGGATGCCCACAAGGTGGCTCTGGTTGGAGTGGCTGGTGAGGAGTTCCTTCATCTCATCGTAGTTCCCCAGGGTGTTCTGCACCCTGTTAGCCAGGGCATCCCCTTTGTTGGTCTGCAGAGACAGAGAGAGGGAGAGACACAGAGAGACAGAGAGACAGAGAGGAGAGACAATGAGGTGCATAGTTAGTAATGGCCCCCAGCCCTCTCCCTAGGTCATCACCCCCCCCACTACTCTGACAGAGAGCAGCAGGCCGTCAGAGCTACACCTAATTAAAGACAGCCAGGAACTCTGCAGGCAGTGTGTGTAGGTGAGATAGGCGTGTGCGTGTGTGTGCGTGTGTGGTGCATGCCAGTGACAGTATAAAAAAGGTGCAATTATGCCTTAGTGAGCAAGACTGTTGGGTAGTAAATTACAGCACAGGCTCCAAGAATGGAAGTAGCCCCTCTCTAAGATAAAACAGATATCATTACAGAGTCTACAGTACAGCTTAAAAAGTGTTTCAAACTAGTCCTGTCCAAAGCACTCTTTTACATCTATCTTGAAGAGAGCACATGTGGTGTATTAGCGTGTATTAAACAAGTGATAAAAACAAGCATTCTTAGTGAGGATCTATGGATAATAGATACCTTGTTTAGGTTGTTGGTCGCCCCCAAAGTGGATAGACTGGGTGCTTCTGTCTGTCAGTATAAAAAGACAGTAGTTTATAATCTAGTTACACTGGGGGGAATATTGTCGACCACTAGGATGACCTTGCTAAGTTTATAATCTGCTCAGCGGTATTCTTAATCAACAGGGATATGTGGCTATGTTGTACATTAACAGACCCTACTGTCGGTCTGAATAAGTATAGTTTCTCTCAGGGGTACATTTTAATCTGTAGGAAAACCTCTAATAAAAGCTAAAATCATGAGCTTTCTTTCGCCATAAAAGACCCTTGTTATAATAATTGTTTTCTTTTGTGGAAGTTCAGAACATAATTCATTTAAACAGGGCTTTTCAGACAAAAGGCATGCATTCCCAGCCACAAACTCATTACTTGCATAACAGGCAACATTCTTTTTAATGTGCAACATACTCTATTGCTTTAATATTCAGCTACAGCCTTTGTTTATTGGTCTTTTATGTGTAAGAGCCTAGTAAAAATGTACATCAATTGCACTAAAAGATGCATTAAGCTAAGATGCACGCTAAATAAACAGAAATTACAACAGAAACACATCACTATCTATTTGAAAAGAACTGCAAATGAAGATTAATTTCAGTGGTACTGTAAAGTTGCTGAGCCGTGCAAAGCCGTGTTCTGTATACAGATATAATTAGCCTATTTGAAGACGACAAAGGGAGACATATGAATATGTACGGTGGGGCGGTGTGTCTCTTTGGTACCCAGAAGGACGGTTCTGGTAAAGACGGCCCAACACTCAGTCCAACGCAGGAGGCATAAGCGCGTGTGTTTGCACTATTCAACATGAACAATGTAAAAGTCAGTAAACAAATAACGGTTGACGGTCCATAGAGGGGAGCGTGCTGGGAAGGGGAACGTTCTGCTGGGTGGTTAACATTTGACCTGTCAACACACAGAAGATGTCAGCTAGGGAAGAACTCCTCTCCCCTGACCTTGCACAGCTTCCCTATAGTGTCCTCCATAAAACCCTAATGGCCGTGCGGTTGTTGTTGTAAGATTCATTGCAACTAAGCTTACCCAAAAA
>JACXGK010000251.1:35104-106230 GCA_016801125.1 Novumbra hubbsi
GGAGGAAGGGGGAGAAGGGGGAGAGGGGGAGAAGGGAGAAGGAGGAAGGGTGGGAAGGGGAGAAGGGGGAGGGGGCAGAAGGGGAGAAGGGGGAGTGGGGGAGAAGGGGGAGAAGGGTTAGGGGCAGAAGGGTAGAAGGAGGAAGGGGGAGAAGGGGGAATTTGAATTGGGAGATCGAATCAGACAACAGAAAGGTCTTTTAAAGATCTGCATGGGTTCAGAAGTTTATCTCTCACACGATGCCATACACACTTTCCATACACACTCAGAACTGACCACTCTGCAAAGGAAATGGCCAAAACAGCCCTGATAGCCAGAGCGCCTCCTAACTGTGACAACAGCCGTCTGTAGCATCTAACCAGCAACCGGCCTGTTTTCCACCATCAGCGTGTGTTCCTGAGCAAGCAGGTTATTCAAGCCATGCTGCGAGGGCTCTGTATTTTTAGTAAGTGTGATGTTGAAGGGGCACTTGTGGACCTCCCAGACGCTGTCATTCTCAGTGAGGGGAAAGCCATGTGGAGAACAGGGCACAAAGGGCTCTTGTGTAGAGAACAAAGGAGCTCTGGGCTGCTGGAGATGGGCTAGAGCTCAGAGTTGGAGCGAGGCTATCCTTCAGTGCTCTGACTGCAGGGTAAGTAGCTGAGGACATGACTAGCGTCCCCGTGCCAGTACGTATGACAACGACACTAAACCTATCAACCATGTTCCCGTTCACAGCTGACTTACAGCCGTAAATAGATTTTGAAATATTCATTGCACTTTGAATATATATATATTTATTTATATATATGAAATCCTGTGTCTTTTAAAACCTCATTACACTAAAGAAGCTTCAGAGCAATGATTAAAGTGCCTTTGTCATCGCTTTTATCATCATGGAAAAACAACAGTCTACAACACTGTATTGCCTTCATGAACTCGGCCATCAGCGGACCTCTGCTGAGCTCATCCCCATTACAGTGGAGGCTTCCAATGACACACCTGACAGTTTATCTCCTAAATTAGAGCGCGTACGACATCTCTTCAAAGGTGGGGACTGATGAACCGTTGCCTGCCATGTTTCCCAGCTGAAATGGGAAAGGCGTTAGAAAGAGAAAGGCAGCCATCAAGGGGAAAGCATCTGGCCCCTTGTCAGCGACAGCGCTCCCCAGGAAGCGCTGAAGTATGTCTGCGGCGCGAGCACGTCGGGTGCGTCTACGGATGTATGGGCACGTTTGTGTGGGCCCACGTGCACGTTTGTGTGTGCTCACGTGCACGCTTGTGTGTGCCCACGTGCACGTTTGTGTGTGCCCACGTTTTGTACGTTCGAGAGGATCCGAAAAAGCATCTCCATAAGAAAAATAGCAAAGAGGCAGACGTTGTATAGTGGCAGGTAGTAGTTGTGATGGGTCAGGACACCAGGGCGAATTGACTCTGCGCAGGCCAACAGCCACTCAATGGGAAGCTTTGTTGGCCCTCTGAATCAGCATCGGATCCCCACAGTTCACTCTCTGCCTCCTGTTACAGCCCTGCCGCCCCTACACAGCTCTGCCATCACAGCTCTGCCAATCAATCCTTCAGGGTTAAAGCACCTCGCCGGGATCATGGTTTAATGCTAGCCTTCATAAATTAGCTGAGATGAGATCGGAAAAACAAAGAGAATAAATGAAAGCTCATTTGGCTATGAGCCAATTCATAATATACGTTCATCCGCAGTTTTTGTAAAATGATATCACAGCATAGCGAAGAGGATTCCTTTGGATTCCCAAGGATGCCAGTGAATGTCTAGAATAGTTTTTTTTATATATTGTCTGTAAACGAGGGCGCAGTGAAGATCTGGAATAAGGCTGTACGGATATGCTCCATGGGTAATATATAGTCTTGGACACTTTTCCAAATATTTATTTCCTATTTGTCCAACAGTATGTCATTACGATCTCTTAATCAATACTTTGTTCACAAATGATTGGCACCCCAATGAGTTCTTTAGAACGTAATAGAAGTATCTTCCCATAGATTTTTTTCATGTTTTTCTGATTAATCAATATATCTTAAGTAGTCACCCGTGAGTTCCTATTTCCCTAGGGCATATATATATATAAAGCGACACATGCCAAACTGATCTATCAATGTTGAAAGGTCAGAGAACAGACAAATAAGATGAGACAAATGGTTGTTGATATTGTATGAAGTGGAAATGGATATTACAAAAATGCCCCACAATATGGCCAATAGTTAAGAAGTATAAATCAACCGAAGTGGTGATAAACCAGCCTGGAAGAGGACACACATGTATTTTGCCAACACGCACAGCAGGGATGAGGGTTCGAACGTTTAAATATTCTCCAAGGACGGCTGTGGAAAGATTTTAAAAGTTGGTGGAATCTTGCAGACATCATATCCATGACAACAAGTTATTTGAACAGAAGAAATCCTCTGCTCCCATCACAAGATGAAGGTCAGTGACTGGAGTTTGCTAAACGTCATTGGAAGTCTGACTGGAACTGGGTTCTATGATCAAATATCATGTCTCGATGAGAGTAAAGCCTTTCTTCTGGCAAGATGTACAAATAGCTTGTGGGCATTGAAGTGATGTTTAACTGTAGTCAAGCTCAGTTGATTAAAACATGAAAAATAATAAAATGGGATGTTCCTCTGGTAACTTGACCAGTTTGTGATTATACTGTAGCCATGCCTAATCATAGAAACTCTGATCAGGCTAGGGAAAGCTGATCATGACATGTGTATTCCTCATCAAACAAATCTGTACTACATCAGGATGTGTAAGCCAAAAGTGACGCACTTGGATGAACCACAACCAAAATGTATATTACTGGTGAACAAGCCACAAATATGAACAGCCCTATATGAGTCAAAGCACTGTCGTTATGACACAATAAAGTTCACACTACTGATTGTAAGTTTGTGGGGCAGTGACTTTGACCACTATGTCATTTTACTACCTCAAAAGGTGCTACCCAAGGTGAAGACTAATCCAGCAATTCCTATCCATTAAATTGTCTCTCTCCTTTGTAAACCAATCGGTTTATGTCTCTCTGAGAAAGACTCGCTGGGGCAGGAGCAGAAAGAATCAGCAGTTTGCATAAAATCCATTAGTGCTTCCCAATAAAGAGTATCAATATGGGTTCACATGAGTAAACACCTAGCACAAATCATCTGAAATCAATAGAGCACTAACGACAGCAGGGTATCCAGGAGCTAGCAGATGTAAGGTTGACTCCTAACAGGATCGGCTACAAACCACAATACAATTCTGAGGGAAACTGGGAACGTAATGGACTAATAATTTAATATTTAGCAAGCCTACTTATGAAACCAATTGATAAAATCTGACAGCAATGATGGTGGGGGAAAAACATGTCAGACTAAAATAGATAACTATTTTACATTACATCTCTTCCATTACATACAGTACGCCCATGGAGAGAAAAAAGTTACTCCATCTCCAGGAGTCTATTTCTTAACGTTGGCGGCCATGAATAAAACATCCAGTATTGGGGCTAACGACTGAGGAGGAACACAAAATACATTTTGAAAATCTGGGCGAAAAATGTCAGAAGTCTGAATATCCAGGCTGCTATTTTCTCATTTGCTCTGCCACTCCTCATGACTCAGCGGTTGGTGAAGGATAGACGGAAAAGAAGGACAGGAATGGATTTGGGGACTATTTGCCTTTAGGGTGAAACGGTAGGCCTTCTTTGTGACCGTGTGGAGCAGCGCCACTGGCTGCAGTCCAAAAGGCTGACATTCAGTGGGATTTACAGAGTTTAAAAAACACAGTCCGTCTTTTCATTGAAAGGGACCTGTCCAACAGGAGGTAGAGTGGTCCCAGAGGGGCCCCTAGTACACATCTTGCTGAGAGCCCTGAGACCAGTGAACAGGGGAAGCTGGAGGCCTCTGAGGACACGACCAGCTCTCCTCGGCTATGGGGCATCTCTCTAGGTGCCAGTGGAGCTGGGAAAGCAGTAAATCAGTCCCAAATAGCTGCTAACTGCATAGTTCCATTAAACAGGATTAAAGGGGGATTAACTAATAGCAGCCTGAGATGTGGGAGAACTACAAACAGTGTTTCACAGAGGAGAGGAAAGTGCTGCTATTACTCTCCACTGAGCGCTGGGCAGGGAGATGGAGACAGAGGGCTGAGGAGTAAGCATTGTCAGGCACTAACACAGGGGTGGAAAATCATTTTGGCTCGAGGGCCACATCAGGATTTTAAAATGCACTTATGGGAAACTATTTAAAATATATAGGTCCATTAAAATGTGTACGTATGTTCCAGAGCATGGCTTGGAATGTTTAACCCCAAATAATAACTGAATGCATCCAGCTCACATGCTAACACCTGCATTAACACGGCACATTGCCAGATTACGAACGAACGAGGTAACCCATCGATACAAATAAACACAAGCAACAAGAACGTGTAACGAGAGAGTCTTGTGTGTGTCCTAAAGGTAATTGATGTCTTGTGAGATGTCTAGAAGAAATGTCAAGACAAAACTGGGCAAGTTGAATACCGAAAAGGCAGTGTCAGAACACAAAATGAATAGAACTTAAAGGTCACATCCTTTGAGGGATGGAGGGAAAGAAGAGAACCCAGTGCATGCTTGGCATTCGGTAGAGTAATCTGGCACCAAACTAAATGTTTGACTGTGAACACCGAACCCACTTCTGGTGTTTGTGGCCAAAAAGCTTTATTTTTGGTTTGCGCGACCATGGAACAAGGTTCTAATCAAAGTTCAATTTGTGTACACTTAACTCCAGGAACTAATGGTTTATGTCTTAAAGTAAAGGCTTTTCTTCTGGCAAGTGTTAAAATTGGATGTTCGCATGGTGACATCTAATTTTAGTTTTACAGACTTGACCACTAGTTTTAATCGACTTCTGCAATATTTTAACTGTGATCCATGAAGACTACCTCCAGAAACATCCTTCTTAACGTGCACGAGGACCAATAGACTAGTCTCCTCTTCCAGACAGGTTCATCTGAGCGCCAGTTGATTTATAAATTGCTCTCTATTATTTCCCTAATAGCAAGGATGGTTATTTTCAGGTTTGTAGCAGGTTTGTAGCTCGTTCTCTTTTTGTTAAAACCACTGTCAAACTCAAAGGTTCACAACCTTTTGCTTAATTTCATGTGTGTTCTCTGTACCAGCGCGCTAACCAAAAGTGAGTTCCTCCCTTTAATAACCCGTGAAAATCCGCCTGACTGTCTGGCCTGTCTTAGTGACTGGAGGAATGCTGGGCTGGTTTTCTCAGTCAGTCATACACACAAGCACGTATTAAAGCATAAACAGACAACATCATACATACACACATTAAGAAAAACACACCAGCATCCTCAAACCAGAAATACAATACAAAACCCAGATATCCTTACCTAATCAGTATCCAACACTTACATTTCGCACAGACCCTGAATATCAGTGTTATAGAAGTGATTGGGACACAGTTTGACAATGAAAATAAATAAAGGAGGCAGCCAAACCTATTTACATGCGTGGCTGTCATTGTGTGTGACCCAGTAGAAGGCTGTGTGTGTTTAAGAACATTCAAGGTTTCTGGAACCTCATTTCCTATGGTAATAGGAGGAGCTGGGGCACAGATGAAGACGAACGGCATGTTTTAAGTGTGTGTTTGTGTGTGTGTGCAAGCGCATGTGGCATTTAGTGCTGTTAAGCTGATCCACTCGAGGAGCCGAGCTTCAGTGTGAGAATACACTATGTCATGTGACAGGGGTAATACACAAATTCTTCTTCCGCCATGTTGGCGCGATGGGCAGCTATCAAGATATTCTGTAGTGTTTGAAAGCTATTTGAAAAATTATGTGCAAGGTCTTTACACGGTTTTCACTGTACCAGTCAGGGGTAATGGTGGCATATTGAGATCAGTCTAAATTTGTTTTTGTTGCCCAATCTGGGTTTGAGGGGAACAAAGACAAAAAACAAAATGATGTGAAAAAACCCTAGACTTCTTTTCAAAACCACAAAATAACGTTTCATTTTGATTACACATTACTCCATTATATAATAAGATTCATAATAGTTATGAATTCATGACAGCTATAATAGCAATTATCACAGCTAATAGGCTTTGTTTTTTGTGATATGTGTTAAGTATGGATAAATGCCTAATGTTCCTCGGATTTGCCATGACAAAAATACCCAAAGCTAGGTTTACTGACACAAACAAAGGAAAGAGAAAAGGAAGCAATAGATTGAGAACAAAACAACTGTGATCATTTTTAGGCCAATTGATTCAGGTAATGTCACCCTCCATCCGTAACTTTCTTTAAATAAGCAATTAAATATGACACAGTGAATGCTCACAGAGACAGATCGCTGGACCCAAGTGCAGAGCGCTGGAGGTATATTTAGAAGGTACATCGCTATATCAAGGGACAGGCTGGCAGGAGATCAAAGAGCAGGCAGAAGGTCGGTAAGTGGGTATCAAGGTAGACAAGAGGCCGAAGTACAGAAGAGGATAATCCATAGAGGTAGGCAGGAAAGCATGGATATTGAAAGAGACTTTCACATGTACCTAAGAAAAGGGTAAAATACTAGACATGACTGACCCGAGCGTGGAGAAGAAAAGATGAGCGCTACAATCAGTCCTGTCATGCCAACAGTAAAGCATCCTGAGTCCATTTATGTGTGGGGTTGCTTCTCATCCAAGGGAGTGGGCGCACTCACAATTTTTCCTAAGAACAAAGCCATGAATAAAGTATTATACCAAAACATCCTCTGAGAGCAACTTCTCCCAACCATCCAAGAACAGTTTGGTGACAAACAATGCCTTTTCCAGCATGATTGAGCACCTTGTTATAGGGCCAAAGTAATAACTAATGGGCTCAGGGAACAAAACATTGACATTTTGCATCCATGGCCAGGAAACTCCCCAGACCTTAATCCCATTCAGATCATGTGGTCAGTCCTCAAGAGGCGTGTGTACAAACCAAAACCTACAAATTCAGACAAACTCCAAGCATGGAGTATGCAAGAATGGGCAGCCATCAGTCATGATGTGGCCGAGAAGTTAATTGACAGCATGCCAGGGTGAATTGCAGAGGTCTTGAAAGAAGGGTCAACACTGCAAATATTGACTCTTTCCATGTACTCAATATAATTGTCAACAATAGCCATTGATACTTATTACATGCTTGTAATCAATTATTTCAAATAACCATAGTAACATCTGACATGCATATCTTAAAACACTGCAGCAGCAAACTTGTGTAAACCAATAATTGTGTGTATTGTCAAAACGTTTGGCCACGACTCTAAATCAAGGGCCAGGCTGGCACAACGTTGACAGGTAGGCAGAAGGTCGGTGACTGGGTATGAAGGTAGACAAGAAGACGAATACAGAAGAGGACCATCCAGAAAGGTGGTCAGGCAGGCACCGGTCACAGACTTGACAAACAGGCTTAGTAAAGTAGCAAATCCCACAAACAATACAGGGACAGGGTGTAAATGACCAGGCTTATATAGAGGCTGCCAGGAGAATAGGCAGAACACAGGTGAGTGGCATTAGATGATTAGTAATCAGGTGATTTGGATCTGCTGTGAGGGGTGCGTTCAAGGGAATGGATATATGAGGAGGGTTTCTCAGCGGCAAGGATTTGGAAGCTGATCAGACTTGAGGAGAAGAAAACCTGATCCAGAGCACACATGACCTCAGACTGGGTAGAAGATTCATCTTTTAGCTCGACAATGGGCTTCCGGACAAGTCTGTCAATGAACTACAGTGGCCTGGCCAAAACCATGACTTGAACAACATTTGTGGGTAGAACTGAAAATTGCAGTTCACTGATGCTCCCCATTCATTCTGACAGCCAAAATAGCAGCAACTGCCCAAATCCAGGTATGCAAATCTGGTATTGACACACCAAAGAAGACTCAAAGCTGTGATCGCCGCCAAAGACGTTTCTACAAAGGTTCTGAATACTTAGGTACATTTTTTTCAGTTTTTATTTTAAATAAATCACATGTTTTTGCTTTGTAATCATGGAATATTTTGTGGAAATTAATGGTACAAAATTGAATGTATTCAATAATAAACAAATTATACAACACAATATGTGGCAAAGGGGTGTTGTGAATGCTTTCAAAACCCCTGTATTTATATATATATATATATATATATACATATACATATATAAAAATACATATATATATATATATATATATATATGTATATATATATGCATATATACTTTGCAAAAAAGGAATGGAACTCACAAATCACACATTGGTTCTCGATATATTAAAGATCAAGGATATGCCTCCCCAGACCATCACTGACCCAACGCCAAACTGGATGATGTTGCAGGCAGCATAGCATTAACCCCGGTGTGTACAGGTTCTTTCACGTCTGTCACATGTGCTCAGTGTGAATCTGCTCTCATCTGAGAAGAGAACTGGGTGCCAATTGCAGACCTGCCAATGCTGGTGTTCTCTGACAAATGTCAATCTAGCTGCACGGTTCTGGGCTTTGTAGCACAGGTCCCACTAGAGGACGTTGCCCTTTATGCCACCCCCATCAAGTCTGTTTCTGACAGTTTGGTCAGAAACATGAACACCTGTAGCCCGCTGGAGGTCATTTTGTAGGGATCTGGCAGTGAGCAGATACCATTCCTGCTGCTGGGTTAATGACATTCTACAACCCTGTCCAGCTCTACTCGAGTAACAGCCTGTTTCCTGGTATCTCCTCTGGACTCTTGAGACTGTACTGGAAGACACAGCAAACCTTCTAACGACACGTTTGTATGTGCCACCTGGATGGGTTGAAAGGTACTGCATCATGCTAGCAGTAGTTACAAGGACAAGCGAAAGATAAGGAGAGGGCAATTGTCTGTGGCCAACACCTGCAAAAGCCATTACATTTTTGGGGGTTGTCTTGTAGTTGCCTCTCCAGTGCCCCTGTCATTTTCATTTGCACCATAACAGGTGACATTGATTCACAACAGCTTATGCTTCCTAACTGGACAGATTGGTATCCCTGAAGTTTAATTGACTTGTTATTCTACTGTGATGATTATGTGTTCCATATATGTTTCTGAGCAGTGTATATATCCTTCACATGGACTATATTGAACCCAAGGGATGTGTTAGGTGAAATTCAAAATACAGATTATGGAAAAACACAAAACTTCTTTTAGTAAGTAAAGCAAAAAAAAATTGGGAAAATAGAGAAACAATATTCTTTAAATACTTTCGTGTTTGTATTATCATATGCTGCCCTTACTTGCGGTGTGATTGTATTGCCTCCACATGAACCGCAATCTGCTTGGATGCAGTGGTGTCCAATCCATTTAATTAATAGAAAAACAAGTCCCAGCACATATGGGTAAGCAGAGCACAAGCTGCTATTCGCCCTCTATAGAAACACTGTTCTGCTGAGCCTCCTTCAACCAGCAAACCACCGAGGATGAGCAGAAACCCATAGATCTGGCGGGTGGTAAAGACTGTGCATTTGGAGACTAACAGACAGAGATGTGACCTCAGCCACTAGAAGTGCCAGTCAGACGTTTTGAATGGTTGTACTGCATATCCACCGTACGTCATGTGTTACTCATGGTTGCTTGACTCTTTGGACAAAAGGGTTGATGTGATTGGGGGGGAGGGGTGATCACGTGATATCTAGCGTCATCCCGAAAAGGGACGTGACGCCGACTGCCGTCCTCATCCTCCCTTCCTCCCCAGGTCCTTACCTTGTACGGTTCCCCAAACAGATTAAACCCCGAGGAGAAGAGATCCTCGTCTTGTTGCACCTCCTGGGTCCGCCGCTCCCACTCCCTCTTCTTGAGCGCATTGCGGTCCTGCTCGTAATGACTGCACGGGGAGACAAGGAGGAGAAGGAGGAGAAGGCCGTCAGAGTGATCACAGCTGGCGTGCAGAAACACATTAAAACACTGAAATCCCTTTTCCTGGAAAGATGTGAGGGAAACCCGTATCTGTCTAATAGGCACAGGCTGACACTAAGCAGATGAAGGAGACACGGTCCCGGAGATGAAAGAAGAGGATTGTCACACAAACACTGAAAGAACACAACACTGCCAAGGCAGGGCAACGCGAGGCACCGTCGAAGCCCGAGGAAACGCAAGATGAGCAAATCTATTGTCTTTCTAAACACTATTCATTTACCAACACCAGGCAGTGTAAAAAGTACAGGCATAGAGGATCTTTATGTCGATTCCTTTTTACAACTATTTAAAAAGAAATACGTAAACAACGAAGAGCAAACAAAGAATATATCAAATTCCATATGACTTGTTTTCTTCTCCTTTTTTTCCTTTATACACTGTGCCAGTTACAAAAGCATTACCGCGGTAGAAATTACAAATAAAAGTTAACCCCAGACAGACTGTGTGGCCGGCTTAAATAAATACCCCGTTTCCTCTGTCTCCATTAACGTCCGTCAGGCCTGTTTGGATGGTGAAGCAGACAAGTCAAGAAAGCAGGATAAATCCACAGTATATAACATGCGGCTGTTTTCTCCCTTGTCAGCTGATGTAAAAGTTTGCGCCTAGCTGTCCCGCGGCTGTCAAACCACTGCCTATGCTTGATTAGAGCCCTGCTCTAAGCCCTCTCATTAGCATGTCCCCACATTCCTCCACCACGGCTGCCCACTGCTGCCCTTCCTGGAGCGGTGGGAGCTGAGCTAGCGTAGCGACAATAGCAGCATTTGCGTCCCGGCCCCCAGGCTAGAATCAGGCCCCCTGGGGCCCGCACATGGAGCCGGGCCTTGAGACAGGCTGCGCGGAGAGGCCAGCCCGGGCTGGGGACGTGACAGTAATGTGGTAGTGTGGTGGTGGTGGAGGGCCGTGGAGGGTGAGGAGGACCGACCTGAGAGAGACACCCACCCAGAGCAGAATGGAGCACACATTATCTACTGACTCACAGCAGTGGCAAGGCTAATGGAAAGCTAAGCCTGAGTACCCTCTCTGCTCTCCAGTAACAGATGGCACTGGCTGCTACCACTCTATATAGACAGCACATTAAACAATACACAGCACAGCGTCATCATCCAAATTCCTCAGCCGTTGTCAATTATTTGTTTGTTATGGTGATTTCCAATAAAAACATGTAATGTTCACTGAAGCTGATGTGACTGAAAGGGAGAACATGGTCACATGCAGACACCAACATATCAACGAGTGACTAGAGCTAATCGTGCTAAACTAGTGACAATATATGACATAGCATGTCATATCCTCAAATCGAAATACAGTAGAACTAGCAAAGCTTCCTAAAATCAACTCCTGCTCTGTGGCTGCTAACCCTCCAGGAGTATCCCAGGCCTAGGAGGCGCACGCAATTGGCCGTGATAGATAGGAGGCAGAGACTCAGAGTTGGAATCGGTTTGCCTTCAATCTGCCCTGGCTCTCCCCACACACACACCCCCGCCCACACACACACCTCCGGGGCCTGTGGTTTTTCCAAAGCATTTAATCCATCACCAAATTATTTTGGAGAGGGAGACCTGGGGAAAGAGAAACGAGGCCCGCTTCGTGGCGACGGGCGATCTCTTTAATGGGAAGAAAAACGAACACGGGAAGAGAATAAAGGGCACGGCCGCGGCGGAGTGAGATTGACGGCGGGGCCCTCGCGGTAATGACAGCAAGACGTCAGTTATCTCCGCGCCGGGCCGGCTCCCCTCAGCCGCCGGAGCACCCTGACAGAGCCATGGATCAAATTTACAGCTGTCATGGGCGCCTGTGTGCCGTGCTCCGGCAGCGCATTGTTACGGAGCCCCGTGTCCTGATGCACTACTGTTGTTAGGAGGCGCGGGGTCAGGACTGGTCGTTAAGACTGTACAGCAGGGAGACACCTTGCCCCGGATATGTTCCGTGCTAACAGACATTAGCCTGCACAATGAACCTTGGCTGCGTCCCCTTTTGTTACAGATATACTGTATGTATTTTGGACAAAATGTCTGACGCGGCTATATCTGTAGACCGAATATCAGACAAATCTTCTATATACGTATACAGTACCAGGGGCAACGTTTGGGACACACTTACCTGCCCTGGGTATGTGTGTCCAAACTTGTGACTGGCTCCGTATGCATATGAATACGGTTTTCAAGTGTGTATCCTATACGCGCGTGTGTATTCAGTATGCGATTTTGTTTTCTCATTCCGAAGACGATTTAAATAGCAGAGAGAGGGATTTTAAAACGACGATGATGATAATGATGGCGATGTCGATGATGGTATCCTCTGTAAATGTAGCACTGGCCTCTTCTCTGTTCTTCCCCTTCCCAGTCTCCCTGCAGCCTGGCTTCCTCCCATCCCTGGCTCTTTCCAACATAACATAAAAAACCTAATACTGATATCCACGGTAAACCCAATGAATTTAATCTGGGCTGAGCTACACTGCACTTGGAAGATAACCAAATAGACCTAGCCCCCCCCCCCTCCCCTTTCCAGCCCAGTGTGCAGCACAGTGAAAGTCGCATAGTAAGATGTAAAAAGCAACCAATGCAAGCACCATTATTACAATCTAGCAGCCTAAACAACAGTCACTGATTCAAAAAGCGGCAATTATTAATTTCAAGCACCGGTTAATTAAAACTAGAGCTAGGCATTTAGCCCCTTGTTACAATTATTGCACTGGTTTATAATTATATGAACCTGTTTATCAACTCTATTAGCGCCAGAGCATGGGAAGGTGCAAATCTGGCAACCTTTGTCATTCTGATTCCTCAAAGAGAGACACTGTGGTGATGATCAGACGATTGGGAGTGTTTATCATTCGGAATACCTGGGGTTGCCAGTCGAGTAGAGTCTGGAGTGAGGGTCTCTATAAAAAGATGAGCTGTGGGGCTTAAGAAGGCAAGAATGAGGAGGGGGTTTGGGGAGGAAGGCTGTCTGCCTGCCACAGAATGCTTTGTTTGATGTGCGAGCACAAGGGAATCCGGAATTCTTCACGCTCAAATTTCTGATATGAATATCATTTAATGACAACGAGACCTCTAAAAACAGCAAGCATTCCTGAAGCTTCATCTCTGAATGTATGAAGAAAAACACAATTAAACATTCAATGATGAAGAGCTAGCTAGTATTTGGAAGATAAAAAAGAAAATTATGCTTTTGTAAAAAGCCACTGTGGAATGTCTCTCTGTGCAACCAAAGAATGAAGACATAAAAAGACACTAGCGAACATGCTTTACCACATTGTTGTACTCCTATACACAAGGCATGCATGAACCTGAACACCTGAACTTCTGAATTGGGCAGGGCAGTAATTGCTGAGCAGAAAATAACGTCAGTATACAACTAAAATACACTATCTTATCTACCTCTCTGCAATTAACATGGTTTGGCTTTTTACTTGCAGCCCCGGTGACAGCAGTGAGTATGGCTTTTTACCTGTAGCCCCAGGTGACAGCTGTGAGTATGGCTTTTTACCTGTAGCCCGGGTGACAGCGGTGAGTATGGCTTTTTACCTGTAGCCCCGGTGACAGCGGTGAGTATGGCTTTTTACCTGTAGCCCGGGTGACAGCGGAGAGTATGGCTTTTTACCTGTAGCCCCGGTGACAGCGGTGAGTATGGCTTTTTACCTGTAGCCCCGGTGACAGCTGTGAATATGGCTTTTTACCTGTAGCCCGGGTGACAGCGGAGAGTATGGCTTTTTACCTGTAGCCCGGGTGACAGCGGAGAGTATGGCTTTTTACCTGTAGCCCCGGTGACAGCGGTGAGTATGGCTTTTTACCTGTAGCCCCGGGTGACAGCTGTGAGTATGGCTTTTTACCTGTAGCCCGGGTGACAGCGGAGAGTATGGCTTTTTACCTGTAGCCCCGGTGACAGCGGTGAGTATGGCTTTTTACCTGTAGCCCGGGTGACAGCGGTGAGTATGGCTTTTTACTTGACGTTTAAAGGCTGGCCGGTAGCAGAGTGTGGAGGAGAGCAGGCCTCCCTCCCGTCGCCACGCTGAACGGCTGTGACATGCTGGCTGTGTCGGTGCCAGTGTTGACACACAGCCCAGCTGTGAGCTGTGGCAGCAGTGCCAGTGTCGCCGCAGTGCCCTATCTGTCCTCCTCCGCTTTGCATGGTCGTCTGAGCTCACACTCCAGCGGCTGCCATCGTGTACCGCAAACACACACACACACACGGACTGGCACAGGCAAAGCTTCCATGCCGCTTGACAGATAGAGAAGTGACACTGGAAATACACCTCTTCCATACAAACTATATTTTTGGAGAATCAGCACCGCCAGGCTCGGTGAAACCGCCGAATGTCAAACTAGTCCGATCTTTAAGAATCAGCTATAGCAGACATGTCATTATTCCCCCTCCCTCCCATATTACAGCACAGAGATGGGATAAATGCACCCCATTAAAGGGTGTCATGGAGAAGGGGTGTCTCAGAGGAGGAACGCGTCGGGGTGTACCTGCTGCTGGTACTGCTTCGGTCGGTTGGAGCCGGAGACCGAGAGCCTTTCTGATTAATGACTTAGGCTGGCAGTAATTGTCAGATGCCAGGCTATCAACCTCTTCGCTGACACCTCTTCCTAAGGGATTTGTTCCTTTTCAGACATTGTTTCCCTTTGAACTCCCAGTGATCCTTTGTAGACAGTTTCAGCCAGCCGGCTTGCATTCCCGTGCCCCATGCACAGCCACACCGTCCGGTACCCCTGCTCTCCATTTCGCTCCGTTTCCAAGCCTCCCTCCTCTTTTACTAACAATACGGTACAAGAGGCCGTGATTAAATGCGCCGGCCAATTAGGCGCTACAGTCTGGGGCCGCTCCACATCGGAAATGTCATGTTATTAATATTTGAAGAGGAGCAGGGGGCTCGTTCCCAGTTCTGACCCAATTTAACAAACAGACCTCATGATGCGCTATAACATCATCTCACTGTCCAGAAACAACACAGTCAATGTCAACCTCACAGTAGATAGGGGCGAGCCAGAGCTCTATCATCACAACGCTTCAACATCACTCTGACAGACAAAGAGAGGAATAAGTGGCCATCTACAGTGTCATTATGTGGTTCGTGTACATCATTGGGACCGATCCATGTGAGTCGTTTTTTTAACAAAAGTCTCTGCCTTTAATAGACAATATCTACCAAGCTACCAAATAGAATGGTTTTTAAATGGTCATAATATGGATGATTTAGCAATTTGATTTAGAGTTTTAAGCTAAACAATTTATTTCAATTGTCTTTAATTATTTGAAATGACTGTGGATTTGTGTTACGATGCATAGAACCACAATGAAAATGACACACTTAACGTGGCTACACAATATACATAATATAACATTTGGGAGTTTGTTATCAAGCATATTTCCTAAATCTGCAATATATAAAATAATCATTATTCTTTTTGACAAATGTTTTACTAGCACACATACCATGCTATTTGGTAATAATTATCTAATAACGCAGGCCACTTGCATAGAATATATATCTCCAGCCAAAGAGCCAAAAGCATTGTCACATCATGTTCTGCACAACCTTGCCATTGCACAGCTTAATAGAAAGATCATCTAGGAATTTTAAAATTCAAGTTCCATTTCTAGGCAACTACTGTAGCAGCAGGTACCCTGAGTTTGACGGTGGGAGAGTTTTCGTGGCTATGCCTGGTCTATGCATTACCTGGTCTGTCTGCCTCTTTAGCCAATGTTTATAGTAACAGTAAAGAAAGAACACTATGCTGTCTATCTGTATCTTGTAACGACAGTAAGGGAACAACACTATGTTGTCTGTCTGCATCTTGTAATGACAGTAAGGGAAGAACACTATACTGTCTGTCTGCATCTTGTAATGACAGTAAGGGAAGAACACTATGCTGTCTATCTGTATCTTGTAACGACAGTAAGGGAACAACACTATGTTGTCTGTCTGCATCTTGTAATGACAGTAATGGAAGAACACTATGCTGTCTGTCTGCATCTTGTAATGACAGTAAGGGAAGAACACTATGCTGTCTGTCTGCATCTTGTAATGACAGTAGGGAAAGAACACGATGCATCTTGCAAGCCTTTCATATGCTGCATTAATACTTCATTAGTTTTGCACTTATGTTGGCAATAGCCTTTGTTACTGTTACAAGTTAAAACAGAAACATTTGTCATAAAGCTTGTGCTTAATGCACATAGTCCTCCTAGACTACACCAGCCAAAGATGTCCAATCATAGCTGCAGGGTCCCGATGACTGTAGTAAAAATATGCGAGTGTCACAAACAGATTTATATTGCAGAGGCTTTGAAAGTCACAGCCAAAACCCACAAGCGTGTTTTTTTCCCACTAGGCTCTCTATGAAGACGTAACTTACTTACAGTACATGTATTTCAACTGGTTGGGGTCATTCAATTATTCAATTATTGTGATTATTTCTACCGAAACGTTTACTTTGATGCAACACACGCTCCAAGCCCTATTCAATTCCATATATCATTATTTAACTTGGGCACCTTTCAAAGAGCTCGACATACACATAACACATTTTGTCCCTACAATAAAGCCGCACATTTAACATGTTGTTAAAAATTCTTTCAGGCAGGACAACAAATGTATGGTGGTTCAAACAAGGATGCCGCTGCAAAGGTCTTTGTTATTAGCACTGGACATGATAGCGGCAGCTCCAACAGCCTTTGACCTGTAATGTCCCCTTGACATTACATTCCAAATGAGTATATACTAATAATGTTGACAGCTGAATATGGCGGCTAATCCAATACATGCAAAGAATAACTTCTGTGATCCCATACATCAAATGTGAGCTAATAATCATAATTCAGCCTATTTTGTGTTATCTTCTGGTCAGCTTTGGTCAAGTCATTTAGCCTCACAGCAGTGTGTCATCAAATTATGGGCTGCTGAAAATTAAATATCTACCCTTGGGCTTTGACAACCCACAGTTTTAATGATTAATTCAGATCTAGAAAGATCATTTCAACCAATTTAATACCTAAGAGTATTGCAGGGCATACAGATTGATTAAATTACATTGAATCTGGTTCAGTTTAAAGCAATGGGACATTTTAAATACAAATATTTTAAGGATGTAGTAATCCTTCCAATAAGAACAATTTAACAAAACCATTTTTTTTGTAAATATTTGAACATATATGGTACAACTATTTAGTAAACTACACTATTGATGTCAATGTCCCACAGAAACACCAATCACCTGACCGTAATGTTTAATTGTGTGATGACATCCTGTTTAAAGCCACGCAAAACGACACAGGACAGCACTTGTTTTTAATCGCATACAGATCACATTTGCCTTGCTATAAAACCGGCCTTACAAATTGCACTGACTGTCGAGGATCCACGATAACCACTTTCACCTCTCAACACGATCTACGCTAGGCCGATAAGCGGCTGTCCTGTGAAATTGCGCTTCACCACGGCACACGGGCTATCGTGATACACACGTCATAAGATGTGTATGTGTGAGATGTCAGAGAATAGTGTGCTGCAGATGCCATTACAGAGCTGTAAAATTATTAAGTATAATGGCAATAGCGCCACACTCTACGACGTGACAAGTGACCATTCTCATTAGATACTAATCGTTACCGACTTCAAAGATCATTGCTACTCTATTTGTTTCATATCCCAAAGCATAACGTGCAGTCAATGTATCGGAGATGTAGACTTCGGACTGAAGTGATTTGTTTCTACTCACAGCCCGTTTTCCTTGGCAAGGCAAAGCGCTCAATACATGGCAGTTTGTAGCGCATGTTTCTGTCTCTTAGTGGGAAGGAGTGTTAACACTCGTCAGCCTAGCGCACACAGTGCCATCCCCCAACGTAAATAAACAGACAACTGAGAATATTTAGTCATGTCTAGACAGCCTCAATGACATCATCAGAGTCCTCTCCGCAAACCTCCACCAGCCTCCACGCACACTGATACGATACATTTTCACTTTTTTAAGCATAAAAACACCTCCTTTGAAAAGACTGGATGAATTAGCCTTGAGAGCAGAGAGATGGGAGAAAGGGAGAGGACATGAGCATTGGACTTGAAGGAAACAGTCAAATGCTTCCCTTTGATCTCACATCCACACACTGACAAGAGGAAACTGGAACAATATGCCCAAAAGTTACATTTCTTCTTACATAAAACATGTGCATTTGAAATGACTCTCTCTCTCTATGTATACATATACATACATATATATATATATATATATATATATATATATATATAAATTTGCCATTTACACATTTTCACCAACATGGGTGATAGGTATCCATTTATGATAGGTACCCATTCTTTCTTGAACATTATAACCAATGGTACATGGTCTCATGGGCTTAGTTCAACAGTCTTAAAAGTCTTAGTTCAACAGTCTTAACCCATCAAGGCCCAAAATAATGTGTCCCAATGTTTCTCAAAATATCCGATAATGGTATATATAAATAACGTAGTACAGTAAGTATGTTGCTTGTATACATAACATATCAAGCAGTGTATATCCACTAAACACTGTTCGTATTAATGCATGTGGGAAATGTAATTTACTGAAACAGTCAACTCATTATTTCAACTACAGATTGCTCCTTTAATGCTGCTAGGGGAAACATAAACCACAGTTTTATGATTTATGCATTCAAACATTTCATGTGGCTGAAATAATAATAATTTGAAGTGAGAATATATGGCCTGTACTGTAACAAGCAGAGCAATAGGAGAGCAATATTGAATAGCAAACATAAAAGACTAGTACAACCATTCTAAATGTAACATACAAGGAAGGAAGACGACGCATAGAAAACGTCACAACAACCAAATGCATAGCTGCTAAGTACATGCTCCTACGAGCCAGACCCCCTCGCTGTGTCACCAATGTTGTGCCGGATGCCCCACAGACACTACCAACCCTTCCTCATCAGTCTCAGAGGCCTGAACGCAGACGCCCAGCCCTCTCCCTCACAACGAAATGCCCTGACATTTAACACAGAGGAAATGGGCTTGTTCGCCACGACAGAATCGGCAAACATTAAAGCGAGGAATTGCTAGTGTCACGTGAAGTGCTAAGAAGCATTTGATGTGGCTCTCCAGATACTTCTCGGTGCCATGCGGAGGCAAGCCAACGCGGAACGCTGCTTTGTGACATGGAGAGTTCACATTTCCACAAAGGCCATCTAGTGGGAGGCAGAATATCAGGGCGTGTTTGGGGAATATCTGTTCGCGAAGAAGATAATCCAACCATGGACCGTCACACCGAAGCCAGTTCAGTCATTTAAAAAACAGTGAGGAATAAAGTGTAAAATGGGGGAACCAGAATGGGATACAAGTTCCGCCTCCTATACCGCAGGACAAGGCGAATTAGACGGGGAGGTTGCTCACCAAATGAGATCTGCCGCTATCAAGAAAATAAAATGTGCTGCTCTGACCTCAGTACCAAGGTGAATCTTCCGCGTCCTCATCAATCTGGTGCTGCCAAGCCACAGATAATGGAGATACGGCAGGGAAGACTGCTGGCTCAGAGAGAACAGCCTCTGTCTCTCCCCTAATCCACACTTATTGTTCATTTCATCCACTTTTCGCTGTCCTACTGGGGACTAATACTGGTAAGTGGACTGAAATAGGCATTAACAGCGACAACAGTTTAACTTCCCTCCAGTTCACATTGTAAATTGACTAACACCACCTCTACATGCTATACAAGAAACACGCACGGCGGGCTCTACATGAAAAACGGTGTAATTGATGTTACCGGTGCTCCCAGTGTAAAAACAACACAAAAAAATTACATTTTGGATCACCAGAAAATGGGATACAGCTTATTAGGCCTGGCTACTTTAGATAATACCCTTAAAAAATATATATTCAACATTGTAGACACATTTCATAGCAAGCCAAAACATGTATATGAAAATGCTATCATTACAGCAATTATTAAAAGGGAGATTATAATCTTAGGGACGCAGAGCTCCCCAAAAAACATTTGGGTTTGGTACCCCTAACCCCCATGCTAAAGCACACATGCACACAGCGCACAAACCTGAATTTGTTCCACATCACACACTACCTCCCGTTCTCTCCCTCTAGCCCTCCACCCCTTTTCTGTTCCTCTCCACCCGCTCTCTCCGTCTGTGTATAATATATCATTTTCTCCTGGCCGTCCACGGCTCAATGTGCTTGCATTAAGGAGAAGCTGAGGTAATCAGTGTCTTTGAGATGGAGATAGCACCGCAGCCTGGGAGTACGAGTGGGAAGGAGGGATGCCAGCCTTCACCCACCACGGTGAAGGGCCGCGGCACACATTTCATCTGCCCTTCTTAAAGTCCCTATCAGTCACGAAAGACCACAGCTAAAATTGCCTTTTTATTTATCTGGCTTTCATTTATCTGCATGTCTAGCCCTTCAATATATATGCAGTGCCGTTCAAAAGTTTAGACGCACCTACTCATTCAAGGGCATTTCTTCTTTTTTACTATTTTACACGTTGTAGAATAATAGTGAAGACCTCAAAACAACGAAATGACACATTTGGAATCATGTAGTAACCAAACAAATGTTATACAGATCAAAAAACGGTAGGTTCTTTCATACTGTAGATTCTTCAAAGTAGCCACCCTCAGCCTTAATGAAAGCTTGCACTCTCTTGCGTACTCTCAATCAGCTTCATGGGGTAGTCACCCGGAATGCATCAAGCGCTATGATGAAACTGGCTCTCATGAGGACCGCCACAGGAAAGGAAGTCCCAGAGTTACCTCTGCTAACTGGGAAGATGAATATGCCTGAAGTGTTGTGTTAAATTGTTATGATTACGTGGTCCCTTCAGTGTTTTCAGCCGTGAGCATGTATTAGAAATAGCAGCTCCGCCATTGGTGCCCAGTTGTCCTAACAGATGAAAGCAGGGTCACACTGGTTCCAGTGTGGGTTCCAGTGTGACAGATGTGAAAGAGTCTGGAGACGCTGTGGTGAACGTTATGCTGCCTGCAACATCTTCCAGCATGAACGGTTTTGCAGTTGGTTATTAATGGTCTGGGGAGGCATATCCAAAGTGCCATGTAGCACCACAGACTGTCCAGGAGCTCACTGATGTCCTGACCCAGGTCTAGGAGGAGATCCCCTGGGACACCATCCGCCGTCAAAGTAAACTTAAATCGTTTACTTTGATTTTCGGTGTGAGTATGAATCCAGCCGTTAATCAG
This sequence comes from Novumbra hubbsi, assembly GCA_016801125.1. Lineage (NCBI taxonomy): Eukaryota > Metazoa > Chordata > Actinopteri > Esociformes > Umbridae > Novumbra > Novumbra hubbsi. The sequence continues at coordinate 56,238 of JACXGK010000251.1, forward strand.
TTGGGGATTTTGGTTTCCATTGACCGTTACATCATTTTGTCCTCAATGAATTACACAATGTATAGTAAAGATTTTGATCTTTAATGTATTTTCTTTATCAAGATGTGTAATTAAAGTGTCCCTTGAATTTTTTTGGGACCAGTGTATATATTTAAACATATACATCCAGAAAATGTATATTAGCCAAAACAAAAGAAATGCTCAAAACAGTTTAAAAATGTTTGTCAGTGATAATGTGTATGGCATTTAAGACCAGGTGTTTCCTATAATATTCCACCTAGAAGTAATTACTATTGTAAATGCAAGATGCTTGTAAAGGAAAACATGTTGCATGTACACGCTCAATGTACTATAGATGCTTAATACTTTTTAGCTCAAATCCTCCAGACTCACAAATGCAGTTCTACCACCCCATTAATCATTAATCATAAAGCATTACTGGTTACACGATAAACACACTAATCCAACAGTACAACCAGGAAGTCCGCCCACATCCGTAACATTTGAAAGGGTAACGGTGGGATAAACGCCTTTCTCTGGGAGAGGCAAAGACCAAAGGAGGAGATGTCAAGCCATAGTCAGGGCTTCCTGCCATCCTCTTATTGGGGTAAAAGACTCCTGCAGAACTACCGGGGCTGTTTCCAACCCCAGTGTCAGCAGCCCACATGAAGACCCCACCATGTGGCACTGACACCACTTACACCCCGCTGTCGCCACGGAGTGACTTCACATCAGGCTCCAGAGCCTTTCAAAACATAGGCATAAACAACACCGCCATACCTCATTAAACAACAGGTGACGGCCCTTAACAGTCGTAATTAGAAACAGCCTATTTGTGCGGCAGAAAGAGGCATTTATGTTTATTTGGGTCCATTAACACAAGGTGCCAGTACTCCAGGCACACCGTTGATACCCTCTCTAGAGGAGAGGCATAGTGTCGCAGAGTGCCTTCGTATTATGCCTGAATAAGCACTTGACCATATTTGAATGTGCAAACATTTTTGTAAAACACAATCGGTGAAGCAAACATGCTGTGGTCGGGTGGTCGACAGTCCGGTATCACCACGTAGTTCGGCGTACCCCGTCTACTCCCTGATAGAGGGACCCTCCATTGACTGTACACACGATGAACCAGCAAGCGAGGGGTCAACTGGGGACAACTGACACCGACTGACCGCGGTTCGCTTGGTTTTGCTGCAGTCATAATAAGAAGGACTAGACGGTTTTAACGCTCACAGCGGCGATGACAGAGGAGTGGGCTCCACGCAGGGGTCCCCAACGTCTCTCTCACACACACGTACGTACACCAGTGCACACACCCGCACATACAGACAGGCTCCGGGAGCAGTGTGTTTCTTTTGGCAGTTGGAGGGGTGAGAGTAGGGCATCAATCAACATCCCCCACCCCACTGTTCGCCCTCCGTGGGGCAGAAAGGAAAGCCTTGGTGTGGCTCCCGCTCATTATGATGAAGATATCGGGGAGGGGGGTGTTATTTTCTTTTTCTCCATGTTTTGGGTTTGTTTAGCTTTTCTGGGAAGGAAAGTTTCCTCTAACAGGGTATGAGATAAGATCACAGTGACTCCTCTGCTCTGTTAGCCTGGCTCGTCTCGTCTCTTTGTTCTCACAGTCAGCGTTCCCCATAACACACGGATCCTTATTTACTGAGATCATTCTGACCAGAGGCCAAGGGGACGTGGTTCAAATCAGTTTGCTATATAGGAAAGATGTCGCTGTTTGGGGATGCTTACAAAGTCTACATATGGGTTAGACTGTTGGTGTGATGATCCTGTGGGACATGTTCTGTGGAGATCTCACATTCCACAGGGTTCACGTCAGGTAATGTTGACAAACATCCCAATGGAAAGACAATATTTTCAGGTTATTTACATGATTGTTATAATATCACATGGGCTGTGTCAATCTGATCGATGAGTCGGAGATGTGTACGTCAAAGGTTAAATGAAAAAGTATTACAGAGAATACATCTGTCAAAGCCCTCTAAGAAGTGAACCCACAAAATGAATGCAAATGGGAGTTAGAGTAATGTCCCAGTAATTAATGCAGCGAGAGGTAGTTACAAAACCCTTTGGCGAGTGAGACATTAGGCAGACCCTCAGCCAGGCAGTTTAAATACTCTGCATGCTTTCACAAACTGATGGCCAGGTCAGTTTGAGACAGGGTGTTAGAGAGAGACTCTAACCAGGACCTCTGAGAACCGCTAGCTCTTGACATTTGTTTATATAAGGGATACATTTTCATACAGATGTTCCCATTGGTGTGAACTTACATTGTTCCACCATGCAGGCAATGAATCATAGAGGTTTCTGTTAGGCAGACACACCGTTCCAAATTTTTTATCGCCAGTAAAAACAAATGAGAGCGAATTATGAAGACAATGCAAGTTCAGAATAATGAAGGCCAGTTTGAACTGCTGAGAGGGTCATAAACCAAAGGAACAAAAATCTGTTGGTTTGGATCAACGTTGTCTCAGAAATACATTGACCACCTCTGTAGTGTATTAAGCCAGTGTGGCGATCACTGGTCCAGCTTCTTCTGACCAGGCGACAATGCCAAAAAAAGGTCACTATCACCCCCCTGCTCCAGTCAATCCATGAGTTTTAGGAGCTCAGACAATGTGGCTTTTCTAAAGACCATTTTAATTTGATTATATGGGGTTATTCCTATCTACAAGGTTACACATTGACTGACGATTGCTCCTAAGATCTGTCATAACTTAAAGGTTCAAAACGAGATCTTATTTGGGTGTTCAGGGATTCTGTTCTATAGCCATTCTTTTCCACCTGCTCTCGCCAAGCTTTCCCTTTCCCTCTACTGAACTAAACTGAACTGGCCCAAAGAAAGTCCTTAAAAGCTGTTTCAATTGATACCATGTGGGCTGGCAATACAAAGACCCATTATATTTCTGAAATTCCTCAATCGACATATATCAAGTTTGACTGAGACTTGGCCCGCACTCTAAAAACAACAGTTAACTTGATCCTGGACTCGCAGCACTGCTAATAATGAGAGTCTCAACATATAAAAGGGTCTTATTCCTCCTATCCACCTGGTAATAAGTCCATGCCTATCTCCGGTTGAGGAACATTAAACAACCAAGTTTCACATCAACGTAAAGTGCATACATCTGCATAAATATGTTGTAGAATGCAAAAGAGAAAGGCAAAGCACATAAAGCTAATTCAGCTTGTGAGATCTAGCTGTGGAAAGCTTATAATAAAACAAGTAACAACCTGTTGATTTATGGTAAGGTTTTTTTAAAAGAGAGGTCTTTGAAAAGAAATAAAGATAATGTTTATATTACACAATTTTGATCTTACTATACCTACAGAAAGTATAATGAAAACATTATTTGTCAATTTTCCTGTTTTTTCCAAAACCTATGAAGATACGTTGTTTCCATCAATACACAACATTACATTTGGACGTTCCTGACTCAACATGTTCAATTGGGTTGGGTGTCATTACTGTTGGACAGGCATGCCTTAGATCTGGGGCCCCAACCTCCAGAGGGACCCCAACAAAGTTATTAATCTTTCTGGTGGCTGTTTGGCAGGCCCCCAACTTAAACATACACAGGGTCTGTTAAGGCTAGAGTCAGCCAGGCTCAGACGGCATACAATAACAATACAGAAACATTTACAGAATAGTAAGATCTTTGTTATAAGACAGTTCAGAATTCTACTTTAGCATCATGGCAAAAAGTTAGAGAAAGGCAAGATTACCACTCAATCTATGGGAATATGATATTTGGGAACCTCAACATGAAAACATTTGACAGTCCTGGTTCTAAGAGCTGTTGAAAATGTGGGTCAATTTGAAGCAATTATTTAAATTTGTGATTAGTAGTTCATGTTAAAATTCTAGTGGACGAATTCCAAAGAGGATCCATGGACACTGATTTATTTGCTTACATCACTTGATTCTTTCCTGATAGGTAGGATTTCACAATTAGTCATTTCAACTGACTTTCTGACCATATTAATTGACTAATTTGCATTGCTACATCCATTGGACAGACATAGAGTCACACTGAACATAAGAGTCTATTAAAGGGTTTAAGCACGACATAACAAGTGTATTTTTTCCTCTAGCAAGTCGGACTCATTATGATGAGGACGAAACTAATATGTAAGAGGTTGACATATCAGGTCTGAGAACATAATCACCCAGCCTTCAAATCCACCAGAAAGGTGAAATGACCTTAAATGTCCACAGGCTGAATATGAAATGAGCCTCTGGTGCTTCATATCTCCAGCTACGGTACACACACAGCCTGTTAAGTGTCAACGCTCCTCACAGACAGTTTTAACCTCCGGCCGTGCACATCCCACCCCAGACTGGCGTGCAGTGGCATTACAGAGCTGCATGGAGCCTCCCTTTAGGTTAGAAAAGACAAAATGTAAAACAATCCCTGCGCTCTGCTCCAACAACCATGTTCTCGAGTACGGAGTGGAACACCACAGCGGGAGTGGGTGGGGGCAGAGGGTGGGGGCAGAGAGTGGGCACAGTCATCTTCATAAAGAGCGGTAAACACAGGCCTGACTACGGCCAGAAAGAGCAGATGATAAACTCCTATCTGTGTTAATCCAGTGCAAGGCTACACGGTGCTCAGGGGTCGTCTCCCTCTGCTCCTCGGTCCAGCGGAGATCCACTCCCTATGCTGCACTCCTCCACACAGCCCCTGAGGAGACACTGACAAGGCCCTCCTGACCTCGGAGCCACTACTGCCAAGTGTCTAATACTGTCACTAATCTTTAGATAATGACTCCAAGGCACTTCGTGCTCTCCTGATTCACTAGAAAGACTGGTGCTACTTTACTATCTTTAGATACAACTCCATCGCTGGGACATCGGAAACAAAACCTTTGGCAAAGTAATGTCTTTCCGAAAGGCACAATCATAAAATAACATTATTTCAGTTTTTTTGGGGATTAAGTCTCAGGATTTTTTCTTTTACTTGGATATCTGACCTCAGTTACAACAACATTCACTGACATATGTAAACCAGTATAGAATGACAGTAGAATCATCTAAACACAATTTGACTTGCAATGAGTCGGACTGCTATTGAGTAGGCCAATGACTTCTTCATGCCTCTTGTAAGCCCAGGAAACACGTCACCAACTGAGAGAGTGAATAGCTAGCATGTGTCTTGTATAAACAATCTTTGACTTGACTGACTCTCCAAGCTGCTCCAGCAGGTGTTTTTTACAATATTTTGGCTAATTTGCTAAAAGTGTCATTCTTCTTTTTTGCAGCTCCCGTACTGTTATCTGACAATGTAAATATTAGTATTACACCATGCCAGACCAATGATGTTGCATTTGAACTTGTTAATTGAACTTGATCATTTACGTTTGTAGTAATCCTACTTCTTTTTGATTTGGACATGTTTTTTGTTTATTCATGATTGTAGAGTACCGGCTCATTACATCCAGTGATTAGAATGTAATGGTTTTTTGTTGGCCTGGTAGATCTGTGTTCCTAACCTACATGTAGTGCAGTGTATCTGGCCACTGTCTCCTTGGGACTCTAGCTGTCATATCCGTTATGTGCCAGGTGGGCGTGTGTGTGTGCTGCTTCTAGTCACATTGCTCGGAGCTGGTTGGCTGCTGTGGTCTTGCTGCCCAAAGCACAGGCCAGAGTACGTGAGGGAAGGTAAACTGTCGCTCCTCCCACTCCTCACTAAGTGAGCGGTACTCCCTGTGAGAGTGGTCAGCGGCCATTTCCCAGCTCTGCTGAACTCCATGCTCACTCCATGTCCAACACATTTATTTTCCCGAACCACTGCTTCTTCCGCAATCGTCTAGGCTACCGTTTGCCTTTGAAGTAGACTATCTGAGAAGAAACGGTCAACATTTCAACTAAATGTTACATAAGAAATGCCGAAATCTAGAAACGGGATGTGGGAAACTGTTTATAATGACATGCCTTCCTCTCCGGCTCCACGGTCAGAACTGTTTGATTTATGATTCATCATTGATTCTTTTTCTTCAGAGATTTGATGTGCATGAAGTAAACGACTTATGGTGTGATTCTGTGGTTTTTCTTGATTAGGTCAAATAGCCGTGGTTCACCACTGGAATCAAGTGACTGGCAGGGTGCAGCCTTCGGTAAAGTTTAGGAACATGGTCTGGTTAGGGGTTAACCATATGGATGGGTGGTAACATACAGAGTAAGAAGAAGAAGTCCCTAAGAACCCACGTTTAACTGACAGGGGACGCCTCCCTGTTGAAGTCTGCTTGAGGCAACTGTCCAAACGACAAAGTCAAAGCCAACACATGAACTGTGTCATTTATTTGATAAGGTCACTAATCTGTTGATAGTGTTGGAAAGAAAATGAAACATCCGTATCTTCAAAAATGTAAATAAATGCTAATAAAAACTTTTTAATTTATCCTAAATTATATGTACTATGAGAACCCAGAGGTAGCAGATCAAGGAATTATTTACAGCTTAGCAAGAAATCCCATGGTGTTGTTAGGGCAAGTCTCTTTTTAGTCGTCCATATTGCAAAAGCTCTCGACTTTAAATTACTGAGCCCTTCTCCCTGACCGCACAGTTCGCTTATAATTTCCTTGCCGAATGTTGAAGGCAAACACAACCCGTTCTGCCTTTTTATGATAATTACTCCGACAAGGCCCACCCTAACACCCCTTCATTCTCAAATGAAAACAACTAAAGAAGAGAGGGCACATTCTTGATTACAACCCTCTTATTTTTCATCGCCTCCATTTGCGAGATTTGAATGTTATCCAATTTATTAACCTAGGATTCAATCAAAAAAAAAAAATGAAACAGACTTGGCAATTATTCTCAGAGAAGCTTTTACTGTTTTGTTTTATAGGCATTAGAGGAACACGGCCCGTTGGACACCAAGCGCTCTCCTTTTCCCGGTTCTACTCCTCTCTCTTTCATGACCTTATTAAGTTGTGGGTCTCCGTTCGTTTGGTGGAGCCTTGGAGAGGCACTAATAGCACTCAGCTGTCTGGTCTGGCACTGCACACACGTGCGGAGGGAGACGCGGAATCAGAAGGAGATGGAGGAAAGGGGAGGGTAATGACCGGCACATGGCGTAAGCGAGGGGAGCTGCTGGGGAGGAAAGTGTGTGTCACCGGTTGGAGTCAGAGGCCCCGTGTGGGCCGAAGTTGAAGACAAGCAGACAAACACTCGCTGGAGGAACATTGGATTCTCCTACGCTGCTAGGTCTCCGAGATGCAGACCCTGGTGCACCAAACACAATGCACACCACGCGTGGGAATTCAGAAACAGCAGATCACTCAGAATCCATGAGGGGGGTTTATTACACTTTAATAGCAGAGATCATTCATTGGGTTACTGAAGCTCTGTATGGAATTTGATGGGCTGAATGTCGTCTAAATTACACGCAGCTATTGAGCAGGGAAAACCTCATGATAATTATAGTCATAGAAATGCTTTATCATGAAAACAGAAAATGTTCCAGGAGTTCGATTTTATTCGCAATCTGAATCTATTTCCAAAAACCTACACTATGAATATATAGTTAATATTTGAAATCTAAAGTGTAATTGTCCAAATAATTACTGCATATTTGTTATAAATATTAAATATGAATTTTTGATTAGATTAGATTAAACTTTATTTTCATTGAACAGTACAAGTACAGAACAACGAAATGCAGTTAGCATCCAACCAGAAGTGCAAACAAGAGCAGTGCAAAAATGTTTTGAAGGGCAGTGGGCAAATGGCATGGTTAAGTAATGTGCAATAAGCAATGTACAGTGTATAGATGTGCACATTGCATGGTTAAGTAATGTGCAAGAAGCAATGTACAGTGTATAGATGGGCAAATGGCATGGTTAAGTAATGTGCAATAAGCAATGTACAGTGTATAGATGGGCAAATGGCATGGTTAAGTAATGTGCAATAAGCAATGTACAGTGTATAGATGTGCAAATTGCATGGTTAAGTAATGTGCAATAAGCAATGTACAGTGTATAGATGTGCAAATGGCATGGTTAAGTAATGTGCAATAAGCAATGTACAGTGTTTAGATGTGCACATTGCATGGTTAAGTAATGTGCAATAAGCAATGTACAGTGTATAGATGTACAAATGGCATGGTTAAGTAATGTGCAATAAACAATGTACAAAGTGCGGATGTGCAGTTAGCAGTGCAAACGGAATGCATTAGTGCAAGGGTCAGATGAGGTGTCCAGATGTAAATATGCAATAAGAAGTAAAGACAGTATAAATTGTGCAAATGGCACAAAGAATGCTAATATATGAAAACAAACAGCTGACAACCATTTAACACTTCCAGATCCTCAAATGGAATACAGTAGGAGTCCTATAGGACTGTGTTTCCAATTACTAAGAAGGTGTTATTTCTACTCAAGTCTAGCTTGGTCAAGTCATTAATATGTCTATCAACATACTACTGATGCCACAGCCATATTGATGAGCAAAAGTAGAACAGCGGCTAATGAGTGAATGGGGGCTAATGACAAAAAAATTTTTTGACTAAACTATATTACATTGGCTTGGAAAAACAAAGACATTTGCAAACAGAGGCAAATATTGTACTGGAAATGTACTGTTTACCGTAGTATTACCATAAGCAAGCATAGTTAGTCAAGAATAAACAGCAATGAATACCTGATTTAGCTAAATCCCCTCACTCTTAGCTAGCAACTTTAGCTAACATTATGCTAACATGGAAGTCAATCTGATGACATAAAAACGATAAAAACCCAATCAGACAAATTTTTCTTTCATATAGTTTTGCATGTCAAATCAAATCATCGTAGGTGCATATTGAGGATGCTGCATTGCGAATTTTTTTTCAGTCACATCAGTCCAAAAAGCTCAGAACAACACTGTGATATTATATGCACCCAATGAATCAGCGACTAGTAAACGTCAACCACCACATTTTGGTCCTGTATGACTCATAGCACACTTCTTACTACCTGTGGGAATCTAACACACAACCCTGGAGTGGCAAGCGTTCTGCACTCACTACTGTAACCTGCTTTGCATTCGAGTATAAAGAGGAATACAACTGTTATTGTTACTGATCTACCCAACCCGTTTTACATTTCCAAAGCAAAATCATAAAAAAAAGAACAACAATGATAAAACAAAGATGTCTTCATATTGTATGAAAATGCATTTAACAGTCATTGCAACTGTACGTCATCTGGAATGAGCCTACCAACTCAGCACGGCAATTCCTTTTTCGAACTAAAATGAAGTAGGGACTAACACTGGAACCATCACAGACAGTCAACGCCTAGAAATCGCCTGAAAGTGTATTTCATTTTAAGGCAGTGAAATGTCCAAGGGTTGCGTCGACTTTTACCACAGCCACTGTGTCAATGACTGTCAACATACAGAACTTCTCCAATAAAAAGGGCTGTCCAAAATTCGGTCAGGTTGCTTATCTTCCACTGAAACCATAATCTCACACAACAACAACAACAACGACAACAACAACACATTGTGTCTAGTAGACAGGCAGAGAGCTTCAAAACAAAAGTGTTCGGCACCACAATTAGATGGATTTGAAACTGTGGAGACAAATACTCAGACAGACACCCCAGCCGTACCCGCTCCCTCGCAAGCGGATCCCTGATAACAAAGAGTAACAACGCACAGCCACTTCATCAAGGGAGGGGGGGGGGACAAAAACAGAGATTAGAGTTATATACGAGCCCTTCCACCTTCCTCTGCACAGGACCAGATAAATCCCACACAAAGAAGTGGAGGCCCGAGGGGCAGGGCCGAGGCAGGAGTCTGGATGAACATGCCCGCCTGTGTCACTCCCCTCTACATGACACCACCAGGAGCCAGCACTCACAAATGAATCAACAATTACCTCTGGGAAGGGAGAGTTGACCGCCATGGCCTTCGCAGCAGGATCAAGCCATCGAGTTATTTTAAACCCCTTCAATCTCTCTACGGAGCTGGGAGAGGGAGATCGCTATATCAAAGAATTTCACGTTGCTAATATCTCTGAATCATAATCCACGCTGCATCCGTAATATGTCTGTAATATCCCAAACAAATGTCTTCATTAAAATGTAGGCGAAATACGGGAGGTGTCGTTAAACATAAATAACTAGGCCAATAACGGAATGAGGATCATTTTCACTAATATCAATTTTGCAAAACAACAGCTATTTAAGTAGCCTACTGTTTAAGTAAATGATTATAGATGTCATATTGATAGCTTTCCGCCCTTATGGCATTCCATCTGCAGTGCTGATGTACTCTGTACTCCTGACTCCCTCAGACCACGGACTGACAAGGATTACACAGGGTTTAATATAAGGGTTTATGGAAAATCTAGAGCACTAAGGGGGGGTCTTCAATTTGGTCATTTCCAATGCCAAATGGGGAGGAACATCCAATAATAATAGTGGCACCAAAGCAAACAGATTATAGAAACACATCAAAACAAGCAGATCTTTAACAATCCTTTGTGACATTTGTTTTCCAAACATGTATTTTGTGAAAAACTGTGAGCTTCAAGAACACCATGAATCTCTCATCCTTCAGTCAGATTTTTTACAATGGTAATTATTATTTCAGATGTCTTTCCTAAAAATTCAGAAATGTGTTATTTTATGTGGTCAAATATTAAACGCGAATGAAATCTGCTGACCTATGAAACAAGCGACCTCCCTTTTTCTGAAACAGAAATTATTATTATTCTTTTCTCTACAAACCCAAAAACAGCTGCAGCAATTTTGGAAGATGGTTATTTTAATTAGCATATAAGCACAAGCAGGAATTCTAAACACTTGCCTCAACATGAAAAATAAAAAAAGATAATACAATTTTGGAGCCCAGGCTGCATTAACTCTTCCCTGGTTTCCATGGTAACCCGCTCCTGGACCAGACAGTGTGATGAGGAGGAGAGGCCCCCAAGGACACACAAACACACACACACACACACAAGCTGCTACCGAAGCCCAGCACACACACAAAGACAGGGCCAATTACCCTGCTCCCAGCAAGCCAAGGGTTAAGGCCTCTATGCCTGGACCACAATGCAGATGAGCTTTCATCACGCTTCCCAGAGACGAGGCCAAACACACAACCAATCAGCAATGGCAGAACAATACTCCGGGAAAAAACCCCAGAGATGTCAAAACAGTACAGGGCTGGAGAGGAGAGAGGAGACGGCATGTCATTACATGGCTGGTCCAAAGCCTTTAATCCCAGTCTAAAGTGGAAATGTTTGAAGATATCAGAGTGTGGTGTGAATTAACTCCACTCCTCGGCTCTCCAGCCCCATACTGGCCTTTATTACAAGACATTACCGCATACACAGTCAGGTTAGCCCGTATTTTAGGACAAGATCAATATTTACCGGTAATAACGACAGAATACATCCCCAGAAAAGGAAAATGAGGGTTTCAGGAAAGTCTGTTTCTTGGGAAATGTGAAAATAATTTGAGATGAAAAGCAAACAAGCTGTTGATTTTTGACTTTGCCATCAGAACCTAAAAATCAAATACAGCCGTAAGAAATAACAGTGAAATGTAAAAAAAAAAGTAAAAATTATCTTTTTCCAAACTAGAGGTCATGACCCAATGTGGGTTTGTATGGTTTAAAAATTGGGTTGTAAGAGAAACTGGAAAGAAACAAGAACTTGTATCATACATTTTCACTTGTATCTGGTTGCTGCAAAGGGTGGTTGTATTAAACTTGCTATTAATGTAACTTTTTAAAAATATGAATACTGTATTAATGGTTAAAACTCTTAGGAACACGGACGTCCCCAGAGTGGACGGGCTCAGGCAATAAATCAATGAATGTTTTAAACATTGCTTATCTTTCATCATCAGATATAAATATGATAAACAGATTTTTCTTAAAGGATGTCATAGTACCAATTAAGAAAGTAAACAAGTTGGTGAATACATTACTTCTCCATGTTAAAGACATAATAAAATAATTGCTAAATCAAAAGGGTCACAGGCCCTACTAGCTCCGAATCACCTAAATCCCTCATGGTTTTGAAGAGGAAATCCTCTCTAATGACCAAGCCTTAGAGGGAGTCTCTTACAAAAAAGAATTTCCTTTTCACTTCATAACCAGAACTTACAATAACATGCTCTTTTTTATAAATAACACAATACGGAAAAAGCATGGTACCAAACCAGACAAGTATTTCCCTTTGATCATAATCAAAATTATATTCAAAAAGTATATAATTCAACAACAAAAGAAAAAGCTATTACTTGGCCAACATAGTGGATTGACCTGCTTTCTTCCTAATTCTGTCCAGAGAATTAAACCAGCTTCAAAGGCATTGCTGGCACAGATAGGAAATGAGAAAGAAAGTAAAGATGTCATCATCACTGGGGTGCAGGAAGAGATCTACCTCCCAGTGTGGCTTCTCTTTGTTGAACTGGAATAGTGCTGCAAAAGGACAAGGGGGTGGTCTTTAGTCTCTCGGTACCAGGTCACCAGTATATCTGGCAGTATATGGTTTTAACACAGGTCATCTTGTGTGATGATTGCTAAGTCTTGCACTCTAAAGCGACGTCTCTGGCCCCAGCAGCAGAGTGACATTTTCATATCCATAGGAGGACTGGCGGGGTCGTCAAGGCGACTCTTTGTCTCAGGACCCATTAAAAGGATTGACAAAAAAACAACCAAAACAACCTGCTGTCTGTGTCTGAAATTGTGTAAGCATACGGACAACTAACACACTTAAGCACACCAGCAAACACTGTTGGAGACAGACGCACATTTCTTTCTTTATTTTGTTGAGCCGCATTTTCATATTTAGCTTGTGGGTATTTAGGTTCAATTCACCTTTCTAGCAGGGTTTAAAGCAGGTTGTTTATTTGCTCAGAGGAGTATGGGTGAACATATTCATCACTCCCTTACTTATCTGTTTCTTACTCATCTTAATGAACGTCTGGATGTGATGTGCCGTACGCTATATTTAGCGAAGAGGCCAATTGCAAAATTGTACCGAGCAGCTGTACAACTACCTGGAGTAGAATTAGATTAGCCAGGGGAGAAAGCTCTGGAAGGCAGGCAGCCAGGCAGGCAGGCAGGGGATAGCAGTCAGTCCAGGCAGTACCGTAGCAGCCGGGCCACCTGGATGGCAGGCCTGACAGACCTGGGTCACGAGCGGTGCAGTCTCAGCCTCTCTGAGCTCATGTGGTGTGACAAAGGCACACAAGACCCAGATCAAGAGCCCGGCGCTGAGCTGACATTCTAGTCCTGAACCTTCCCTGCTCCGGCAACGAGGGGGAAGAGAGGCTGTGCCGGGAGAAACAGCGGCACAATGCAAAAAAACTTTTTTTTTTTTTACAAACGAGCGCGGCGACATCTCCCAGAGTCGAGCCGATCGTCCGCTGCGATAGCACGTCATTAACTTAATGACGCTTATTATGCTTACACATTGTTTGAGGTAGCTAATGAACTAAGCCACCTTGCCGGGGGAAACCGTAGGGGAAATATATATATATATCAGTCGGGATTTGACAACATTTACATTTCCCTGGCTGTTGATGGAAGACTGGATGATGAGAAGAGCGATACGTTTCGGTCACATCTGTCAGCCTAGTTCCTGCCAGGAACATGGAACATAATCATCACACATCCAGCCATTTAGTATGAATATTACTATGCAGAATGGTAACGCTGTTTGTGCGCAGTGTCGACATGCATATTTCGGGGGGTCCCGCATGCATGGAGGACACTCGTGTTGTTCCTTTTAAATCACACAATCTTCTTGGGGGCAGATAGCCCTATATCTAATCTGGTTGAAGATTAGCCTTCACAGATTAATACAGCACACTCTGAGTGACAAAGGTTGTCCCTCTGGTAAACGGAGCTCTGTGATGTATCCCTGCCCACACCCTCCTTCCCTACTCAGTATGCATGATGTGGCCTTCTGCTTTTGAAGACTGATCCGTAGACTCCCTTTGAAAGGGCGCCCCTGTTCCCATAAGGTTTAGCCTGGCAAGACTGGCCTTCAAATTACACTTCCCCTCTCCTCGTACCACAAAAGCACAATGCTGCCCCTCACTATTTATTCTCCGTTGAACAAATTATCTTAAGCGTAAAGAAACAATGACATGCGACGAGGACGACTCGTCACATTAACCGAGAGGAGTCATGTTGAACATGGACACGATACAGAATTACGACCTTGGTTGTAGCCGTTTTTTCACTCCGTTCCACACACGCGCGTCACGTGACGTCGGCCGCGAGCGGACGCGCTCTCTACAAGGCAAGCGAGGCCAAAGGGGGTAGTGGGTTCATATCCTAGACGGACTTAATTTCAGTCCCTGATTTTATTCCGTTTATTCGAGGTCAGCTTAATCAGGGAGATTTCCGAGGCGTGTTGGTCATAAGCTTGCGATAGATAAACAACTTGTTTTTAACAGCCTCTCCTCTCTTGCCGGACAGACAGACAAAAGAATGTGCGCTGGGAGAGGAGTCACTGGTGAAACATTAAGAGGGAACCTGGTGACACGGGGTGGGGGGGTGGGGGGTTTGGGGGGAGCTCCACAGGGCCATCTCCGTCAAATTCAATCATCCTCCACCCAATTGAAGGGCTGCTCTGATAATCACATTTAAGGATGCTTAGGACTCCCCTGTCTAATTCAAGCCAACATGCTGGGGAGTAAATCTCCAGTTCCACAAGAGCAATATCCTCCCTGGACTAACATTGCTCTTCTGCCTCCGCCACGAGCTAGTTAGCGCACAACGGTCTACACACGGTAGTAAATAACGGGGAGTCGTTGAGGTAGCAGGGAAGCGCCTCCACTGATAACCACCCAGGGTCCATCTGGTGCCCGTTCACCATCATTCTCTTTGACATGCTCGTGGTACTCGATAAGTCTCCATCCTGCTGTGCTACGAGATCATGTAAGAGAGGGATGAATGACTGCACACACACACAACACAAACATATGGTATATACAGTGAACAAAATGTGTAACTCTAAACTAAAATATACAGCAAAGGCATTTTATTATTAACAAATTATTGTTCAAAGGGTTTAAACACCCTCCCAGCTTTCATATCCCCTAACAATCAGAAGGAGCACAAATGTCAAACTATTTATTCTGTCCTGCATAACTGCATATTCTGTCCTGCATATGTCCGTATCTATTTCTTCACAGGTGTCTCTTTATTTTTCTCTGGGTAATGATGAGCCGTGATGCATTTAGCATCTACTTGCCAACAAATATGATTAGATAATGATTAGATAAGCTAGCCGTTGAAAAATAGAAATGTCTGCTAAGTGATCAAAATAATTACCAGACACGCCTCTTGTGAGTCCTGTCAATCACCAGCATAAGACAATATCCATACAAACGGAAAACAAACATTCTTGACTACAGCGAGACTGACTGGAGTCTCAAAGCTGATGAGTACTAAACAAAGTGGATGAGTCAGATTATAAGCAACAGCAGACAGATAGCTAGCCAGCCCTCTCACCTCTCCACTTCACTTCGTCACATATGAGGGCTTCCTTATTAAAGCTCTCACTGTGTGTTAAATGTCTGGTCCAGGGAGTGACGAGATCCCCACTGCTCCTAACAGCTCCGATCACACACACACACACACACACACACTCACGGACTCACACAGAGAGGGAGACACGGAGATGATAAGGAGGACAGAAAAAACCTTGGCGACGGTGGAGAAGACAAAGACATCACCTTGTTCTGGTGACGGGGACACGCCCCAGTCCTACCCTTCAGCCTCACCAATACGGCATCAGTGGTGGAAAATAAAAATAGACTCCCTGAGGGGGCCAGAGGATGGGCAAGTGACAGTTTGGAAAGGGCATGGGGGTATTTGGCAAGGGGGATTGGTGTACGGTATGAAAAGTCAACCAGCTAATTAGGCAGACAAGCTGCACCGCAGACTGTTTCATAAGGCAGATTGGTCTTCACGACGGGTCGATAAAGCCAGCCAGTGAGATTGACTAGTCGTATTTGTATTCACAGGCACGCTTAACCTAATTACATGGCTCTAGTAAAAGTAAAAGTGATACGTTGACACAGATGCAGAGTACCTCCTCAGGCCGGCACACGTCTCTATAGAGTTCACGCGCTGGCCATGTTAGCTTAAGCTATACAACGATGTTCTGCGTGTCGTATTGAGCTGAGGTGATTCCCACTGTGCGCCTGTGTGTCACCGCGTTGCGTTCTCACTGGACAGGAAATGTCAAAACATTGAAAATACGGTACAGTAGTTGCATATTACGAAAAAGAATGCGTAACAAAATCAGCTATATCAAGGTAGCTCAACGGCCAACAGCATGTGGCTGTTAAAATGGCCACTCCCATTGCAGAGAGCCCAGCCAGTACAGACCAGCAGCTTCACACACTTGCGGCAGGCTTCTCGACTTTTGACAAAAGTAAGCAATCACAAACCACACACGGACTTGTCTCTAATGACAAGAATGACTTTTTCCCATACTTGGAGTGAAGTATTTTATCATTGCAGTGTCAATGCACATTATCCACCCTGGGTTTGAAGCAAGGACTCAAGGAATTTCCTTTGGCTCTCGTCAGATGAGCAGTCCGCGAAGACTGGTCCCTCTCTCTCCACACACATGGCCTCTGTGTTTGGACTCACAAAGAGGCTCAGTCTCACCCAGCAGCTCTCCACGGCCCTTTCCTCTCCGTGCTTCGCGCCCTCGCTGAGAGAACGGAATCAACCACTTCACAAACACTCCACTGGCACAAGGTGTATCATTTCTGCAGGGCGTTTAGCACTAGCAACCGCTGCCTGTCATACGGTGACCCCGTCACACAAGCCCGGTCGGACCCAGGTATCTTCTCAAACCTCCACCCCACACAAACACGGTATGCTCTGTCACCCCGGGGGGGGGGGGGGGGGTGTTGGTCATTTGCCGGTGAGTTTTGGCCACGGTGGAGGCGCTTATTGGATGGGAGGACGGCAACGCTCCTTCTCATAAAGGACGCAGGGCCAGATATTTGGGGACTTTTAAATGGATACCTAACAACCAAAAGAAGAGGCTACAACACCAAAACGGATAAGGTGTTATAAAGGTACGGAAACTACAAAAAGGACCGACAGGATACACTAGAAAAGGAGGAAGTGAAGTAGGAACTGTGAGGAGGAACATTGATGAGGGCCATACCAACAAACAGGGGTTACCGAGCGCCAAATGAGGGAGAGAGAGAGAGAGTGGGAGAGAGAGAGGGCGTTGGATCTTACTGGCCAGAGTTAGGACGTGACAGCTGCATTGTGGGGTGTTCCAGTCTGTGGATTGTGCCGCCGTCTCACTCAAGGACCCTCTCATCAGGGGTTAGTGGCAACAATTGAAGCATCTGACCTTCCGACCGTTGTCTGTCAGAGGTTCCGTGGATCCATCCCTCCGGCTCCCCATTCAATACTAATTACATTTCTATACACTACGCATGTCTACATTCATCCTGTGCAAATACCCAGAGCATGCATGCATAGCCGGAGCCCATTGATTTTCCAATAAAATCAACATTATCAAAATAATAAAATAGCCTTTCAGTCTCCTCTGCCATTTCAGGCCGGCACCACAGTGGCCAATAGTTGATGCCGAGCAGTTGAGGACGCCATGCATAATTTAGCAAAGCGACGACTTCGGTCGATTCGCCTCTGTTGTGTGCATTGGTTTTTATTTTTCCACTGGAAGCCTGGAAGCATGTAGATACTGATGTAATACACACACTTACCAACAGACCCCTGCTGCCTACGACCCAGGCAATACAGGCAAGCTTCAAAGCCTAGATTGCAGTCCTTCAGTTCAGAAACCGAAAAGGTATTGAAACGTTGGAAATAGAGCAATTTGGCTTGGTTTGATAAACTGCCTTCCCCGGGGATATGGCAGACACAGAAAAGGCATTGAAACGTTGCTAATACTTTGTATAAAGTTGTCCTAATTACAGAAAAGGTATTCATAACCATAATCACTAACTGGTAATATGGTGGTTGTTATTAAACAATTGCACCAAGCAATGCATATTCACAATGTTATTTCTCTTTTGTAACAGACGTTTCAAAACAATACATAATTCATACTTTGTAAATACAGTACATTTGTACTGTATTTTTATGTGTAACAAAAACAATACATAATTCACAATTTGTAAATACCCATTTAAAAGTGACCTGGTATGTCAATGTACTGTGATATTGTCAAAACCATCCTGATCAAATGATTTATATAGAATTGGACTGGCCTAAAACGATCATTAAGTACTTGCTACATACGCCGTGTATTTCTGTGTAATTGCATGGGTAAAAAATTATTTAGAAGAAACTAAATATAACAACAAAGTTGATAGTATATACCTAATTATCATGTAATAAGGAACCAGCAACTTAATTGAAAGAGAAACCCAAAAGAAAATGACTGGAAGTATGGAATCCCCATACTTGAAGTAAAACAGCAAAAATTCTATTGTTGAAACCCCTGGCAATTTCCAACCCTAATGCACAAAACGGTCCATACGTGTGTGAGGAAACGTTAGCGAGGAACCGTTAGCGAGGAAACGTTAGCGAGGAAACGTTAGCGAGGAACCGTTAGCGAGGAAACGTTAGCGAGGAACCGTTAGCGAGGAAACATTATCCCCCTGGCAGCCACAGGGTCTACTGCAGTGGTGTGAGACTGGATGCTACCATGGCCTTGCCCACGCCTGCCAGCCCCCTCCCCCTTATCTGCAGCCGCAGAGCAACCACAGCCAGTGCTATCTGCTCTCCCATTACCACCGCCAAGCTTCTGTCTACGCAGCTACAGCCCCAAACTACAGCCCTCACCCTGGCATTCTCAGCCCAAGAATTCCTGCAGCCGGCAGATAGCATTCAGGATGCAACCTGGAGCCATGCCATGGTGGGGACCGGGAAGACTTGTTCCCCAAAACCTGGATGGGGGGAGTTATGAGAAACACAGACCCAAAATACATAGACCATACCAATCCAATCACATCACTTTCCTAAGCTTCTAATCACAGCGGCAAACCCTGTAAGACACACATACTAGCCTAACAATTACCTGCCGTAATGGAATAGGGGAAAATATATACACCGCTTAAAAGAGTAAAGGGAACACGTAATCATCTCAGCATAATACCAAGTCAATTAAACTTCAGGGATATCAATATGTCCAGTAAGGAAGCAAAGGTACTTGTGAATAAATGTTGCCGTTTTGGTGCAAATAAAAGTGACCACAGGTGCACTGGAGAGTCAACAGCAAGCAACCCCAAAAAAGAATGGTTTTGCCTGTGATGGCCACAGACAATTGCTCTCCTTATCCATCCTGCATGTTGCTAGTGTCCTTGTCACTACTGGTAGCATGAGGCGGCTCCTGAATTCCATTCAAGTTGCACAGGTTGTCCAGGTCCTCCAGGATGGCACATCTTTAAGAGCCATCGCTACATGGTTTGCTGTGTCCCTCAGTACAGTCTCAAGAGCATCTAAGAGATACCAGGAGACAGGCCATTACCCGGGGAGAGCTGGACAGGGCATCAACCCAGCAGCAGGACCAGTATCTGCTCCTTTTTGCGAGGAGGAACAGGAGGAGCCCACTAGACAGAATTACCTCAAGCAGGCTATTAGTGTGCATGTTTCTGCCCAAACTGCCAGAAACAGACTCTATGAGGGTGGCATTAGTGAGAACTCCCCAAAAATTGATGAAAGACTATTTCATCACATCTTGATGGAGAAATATGTTCATTTCAGCCCGCAGGACAGAGCTTGTTGATGCACACATTTAGACGCCAAGGGCAATAGTGTTGCCTTCATTTCTTTTGAGCAGTGTATATAGATTATAGATTATTATGGTATAATTCAAATCAAAATTCGAAACGTTTCTCTCAAAATAAGATAATATAATTTGTTTGTACGGTTTAACAGAATGATCTTGCATCTGATTAGTATGCTGGCGGTTCCAGCTCAACCTAATGACTTGAGAACATTGTAATGTTTCTGCTATCGTTCCTTAGGATCAGTAACACAATGGACGTCATGCGTTCAACTACACTAAGTGTCATCCAAGTGAAGTTAATGCAAAAAAAAAAAAGAAAGTTGACCCGGGAGTCGGGAGAGTCATAATCCATAAACACATCTGTGATTGCCAGAGCTGCTCTGCTGACCGTCCCAGTTAACTGGTTGTCTGTCCTTTTGTTCGAAAACGCAGAAAGGCAGAGAGGCAGTAGCCAGTCCTTGGTGCTAATTGATTTCCCAGTTTGCTGGATTCTTAGGCGGGATCAGCAGAAGCCGGCTGTGTCTAATACGACCTTAATGAAACTGAACAATGCTAATTGGGAGCACAAACCTGCTCTCAGCCAATCAATGAGCACCGAGGCGCTGGGTATTGTCCTGACAGGCACACTGCTTCCTGTCCACAGACACATCCTATAAAGATTTCTCACTCCTGCTGCCAGACCTGGAATTCCTTACCGCTCTGCCTTCATTGACCCAGTCAATGCATGTCTCTGTTTCTTTTTTTCTCCCTGCATTTATGACAGTGGTTTCTCAAACAGGGACCGCCTTGATATCCAACAAAGCATGCTGTCGATACTGTTAGTATACACTTGTAGTTACTTGAATTGACCTGTCGTGGACAGGTTGCGCAGGGAAGGCACATTTGATTGTGGTCATACATTCCCTCCACCACCACTTCCCTCAGGACCTCATATCGTTTTGTGGGACCCAGTTAGTAAAGACCAAAGCTGCTAGGCAAAGCATTAGTAGACATCAGACATCACGACTGCATCGCCCAAAAAGCCCTTCAGAAAACATTCCCCTGTCAACTCCCCAGACGTCCACTGTTGAGGAGCTTTTCCTCTTTAATTAAAATCGTTTGAAATTAGTCACAGTCCGTCAGCAAACAAGAGCGACAGAGAGCTGCAGGCTTTCTAGGGTGTGTATATAATCCGGGAGCCAAAGCCTCTCCAACGCTGTGAAAAGCCAGAAGAACAAATCTCACTCTATATCTGCAGGAAATATATTTGAGTTATATTTGAGTTTAAGAAAACATCTAATCAAAGTATTAGTGATCTTATGGTGACAATTTGTTTTCGGATTTTGTGTAAGGAAAATGTCCTCCGTCTCTCTAGGCACATGACAGAGGATTTGCAGGTAACACGATATATTGTTTTGCCGCTTTTTGACGCTTCCAAAGAAGAGAAAGTTAGCATTCTGGATTCAATGATTGAGGAAAGTAATTATGATATACATTACAAATACCGCCAGTCTTTTCACTACTTACTCGCATTTCATAACAAATTATTTAATGAAAATTGAAGGAATGGCAGCAGAGGATTTATTTGACAGTGACAGAGAGCAAGGGAGCTTAAGAATAAATAGGAGGAGTGAACGGAAGACAAAAACAGACGACAAAAGAGAAAGGGAATTATGAAGTATTAAAGGTAGAGAGATGGAGAAGGCAAGGGAGAGAGCTTGGTCAGTGTGGAGATGAGGAGGGATATTACGGCCTATTGGCTGAGGAATAAAGCCAATTTGACTATTTTCACTGTTCACACAGACTTTGCTAATGGCTTCATTAACACTCACAGATTGTTGCAGGCAATAGGACAATGTCACATCCGTCTTATTCACACCACAATAAAACTAAACACAACTCTACTGTGTCCGACTCAGTAGGAAGGCGGAAATTAGAGCAGGGATCAATAGTAAACTATCAATGAGGGTACGGCCACAAATGCACACTTGCCCTCGTCTAGTCGGGTAGCAGGCCACAAAAAAAGAATGTTCAAATCGAAAGCAAATGGATTTTTTTTCACAACAACATTCTTAGGTATGTTGTTCACACTAGAGGTAATACGTCAATGCCACGGGATATGTGAAAAGGCATGCTGGGAAAACAGAAGCATGCCATAAATCACCAATGCCAGGCACTTGTGTCATGACCATCACTCGTCAACTGATGCCGTTTTCCTCCCGCTACAATCTGGATAATGTGCTTGTTGCGTTTCTGGCCCAGCCACCACTTCCTGGGTCTCTCTCGGTCTCCACAGCCACCCAGGCCTTTCAGCTAGAAATCCCTATGGCACTTTCTCACTAAAAGGTTTGATTTTACAAATAAGGAGAGGGCAGCAAGCGATCCCAATAGGTTCAGATAATGTGTGGAGCTTCAGGGAATTCTACAAAAGCTTCAAGGAAAAGAGAAAAATAATAAAGACGTATTAACGTGACGGTAATGTCTGCCTCTTTCTAGTGAAAGAAATCTCTGGGAGCTAGAGGAAATGGAATTACAGCGACCAGAAAAATATTCAATGTGTACCAAGGTGTTAATTTGTCAACATTGACATCACCCTTACATTTAACCATACTGCACAGCAAAAAAGGCACATCTGACATTCTGTCAATAACATAATGTAATTGTGCTCTTAGCTAAAGTGTTTATACTGTATTTGGGGCATGGTCGGCAGTTACCATACAGAAGATGAAGAGCAAATCCATTGTAAGGTACTAGTAAAATAAATACCATTGAACCATTGAACACTATTGTACCATTAACTACTACTAGCTAGAGATAGTGGTGTATTTTATTATCTGTTTCTACAGTTAGTGATGGTAAGGGAATGTGAATGGTCTGGAAGGTCCCGGCTTACTTCACATGCCCGTCTGATGTCCATTGCCAATTTGGATAAATTCATGAGGGGAGAAAATAAAATAAATGATAAGCGTGAAATTAAATTGCAACATCACCTGTCGAGTGTAGGGTGAGTGTTGCATGTCAATGAAGATTTGGGCTTATATTTTTCCATGTTATTTCCGTTTTTCGGTTTACAGCAACAATGGATGTGTCACAAACACTTCTATTATAAAGAGGCTAGGCTGTGATTCATTGCTGTTTACTTATGCATGAATATGTATTACAATACCATGACAGCCTGTGACATTTCTCTACCTTGGCATGAGCGTGAGGCGGCTATGGCTGATAACTATGCAGACACAAAGCAGTGCGGCGTTTGAAGTTTGAGGGGAAATAGCAGACAACTCTATGAATATCTCACATGTGGCATGCGCGATTCCAAGTCTAACAGCTCAGAAGCACAGGGATCTATAATAGCAAAAGTAATAGCTCTATTCCGCCGAATTTATCACGGTGATTCAATTCAAGGGCAATTGGAAATACTTTAACAGAGGGCAGCTATGGGAAAAGTCCACAGCCTATTTATTCTCCCCCAGTGACAAACCGTGTAGCACCACCTAACCTAGGTCTTCCCAAAATGAGGTGTTTTCTGTAGTTGTTGTTTTGTGTGATGAGGGGTGTTCACAAACAGAACAAACGGTTTGACTTTGTAGGGTTCAAGCCAGATCTCCCTTATCGGTATTGCAATAATAGGATAAGAATCCCAGAAAGGCTGAATAGCTAGAATGACATTAAGCAGAGAAATATGTTTCATCTGAAAATGGGCGAACAACATTCATATCAACAATTTATTTCAATAAAAGCATTGGAAGTCTACTTTGATAAGTTATGTTTAATTGGATAGAAATATCCATATAAATGTATTGCTCAACATGACACGAGGGTAAACATTCGCTTTTATTCACAAGACAATCTGTTGAATAGACATTCTAAACGTTGAAATATACTACGTTAATATTATAACAGGCACATGAAACCTTTTGCACATAACAAAATGTAATTACATTATAACCAAATTAACGCATTATTTGTCTCACACAATTTTTACACCGTACCTAGTGTGTCTCCCATCCAATCACCAGGTGTCTGTGAGATTCATATAAATGTACGCTTTCTTATTAATTCAACATTTTTAGATGACAATAGAACATCTGTTTGTATTTTTTCCCAGGAAGTGACGTCCACAGGAAGTCACGTTTATTGTGTTGTGGAATACTATAAATTGGGGTGTAACCGGAAGTATAGCTGAGTTTGATTGAACAAGGAACATTTAGACTACTCTGCTGCGGTGCTTTATAATAATAAAAGCTTCTCTTACTCTCTTGATTTTTTGACCGAGTATGTTCTTACTAAAGTAACCACTGTGTATGTATGAAAAGCTATATTCCTACATGTCCAACCCCAAAGTGTGGAACAGTAGGAGAATTCAACTCAAGTGTCCTGAAAGGAAAGTCATCTTGAAGAGATGTACTTTCATGGCGTAAAATAGACTGGTCTGAATGAACAACCAGAATGAGGCTTCCCCTCTTCAGCTACTTGCACAGTAAATGCTTTTATCTAGACTGTGGTGGTTAGCTTGGTCTCATTTTTGTCTGATATCTATACGTGTGTGTGTTAACATGATTATACATGTTTTGTGTAAAACCTGTTACACAAGTATATATATATATATATATATATATATATATGTGTGTGTGTGTGTGTGTTTACATAAATATACAGTACCAAAGGTCAAAAGGTTTGGACTCACCTACTCACTTCTCTAATTTTACTATTTACCACATTGTAGAATAATAGTGAAGACTATGAAATAACATCATGTAGTAATCTCGATTCTTCAGGTAGACATGCTTTGCCTTGGTGACAGCTTTGCACACTCTTTGCATTCACTCAACCAGCTTCATCAGTGTAGTCAACTGGAATGCATTTCTATAAACATCTACTTGTTAAAAGTAGAATTGAATTCCCTTGTAATGCGATAGGGTGGGTTTCTAGATGGTGGGTATACAGAATATCTGTACTGTAGTCGTCAATAGGTCAATAATAGTCAGTAAGCAAGACCAGCTCAAATAAGCAAAGAAAAACAACAGTCTACCATTACGTTAGGATATGGTAGGAAGTGAATCCAAAAACTGTCAAGAACGTTTCTTCATGTGCAGTTGCAAAAACCATGAAGCGCTATGGTGAAACTGCCTTTCTTAGGGCCGCCACAGGACAGAAAGACCCAGAGTTGCCTCCGCTGCAGAGGATAGGTTAGTTACTGTTGCCTCACAAATAGCCTAATTTAACTGCACCTAAAATGTTGGCCCAAATAAATGCTTCACGGGGTCCAAGTAACGAACTCACCTCAACATCAACTGTTCAGAGGAGACTGCATGAATCAGGCCTTTGGGGTCTATTTGGTGCAAAGGAACCACCACTGTAGGACACCAATAAGAAGAGACTTGCTTGAGCCAAAAAACACCAAGTCAATTAAACTTCAAGGAGATCAATCTGTCCAGTTAAGAAGCATAATCCTTTCTGACTTATACTTGTATAGTTTGGCATTTTGCTAGTGTCCTTGTCACTACTGGTGGCATGAGGCGGTACCTGCAGCCCATTCAGGTTGCACATGTAGTCCAGCTCCTCCAGGATGGCACATCCACATGTGCCGTCGCAAGAAGGTTTGCTGTTTCACCCAGTACACCCAGTCTTGTATATATTCATATATTTAAAAAATTATATCTAAAAAATTATCTAAAATACCCATTTTTTTTTTTTATAATGACAGTTTTAGCTATTTAACAAATCAACTCAAGGTTTAACGTTTACATACTGCAAGAACATACAA
Source organism: Novumbra hubbsi (assembly GCA_016801125.1). Lineage (NCBI taxonomy): Eukaryota > Metazoa > Chordata > Actinopteri > Esociformes > Umbridae > Novumbra > Novumbra hubbsi. Next base: position 81,750 of record JACXGK010000251.1, read on the forward strand.
AAAATGACACCTTCATCTCAGTAACCCGAAGTCTTGACTGTCATGCCCGCTCCCGGAAGTCTCACAATGTTGCGGATAAATACATGGGAATACAGTAGCTAGCTTCAATGAAAACACTACTAACCATGTTAATGAAACACTTAGCATGCAACTGGTCTTTGGATGAGAATGATGAATGAACTATTAATTATCAGCATTTTCCAGATATCATATCTAGGTTGTCTTGTTAGCAAGCATTTAACAAAGATTTGACTTCAGAAACAGAAGATCTGTTAATGGTGCTTTTTCTACAGGGCTGATTGCATTGCCAATCAAAGGTGCAAAAGGTTTTAGTCACATCTGTTAATAATCTAGTTAGGCCATTCTATCAAAACAAAAACATAATTTAACCCTTTAGATGACCCAGGTTAGAAGACGAGCAGAGCAAATTAGTCTGGTTCAAAGTATATTATCTCTGATCTTTATTGGACAGCATACGCCACTGGGACTGTCATTTCCACGGGCTGCACTCAGTTGGGCTAGGATGACAGTAATGTCACAGCATCCACAATGGCCACACACACACACACACACACTCTAGCAATAGCCTGGAACCAGTCACATCCACTTTTTCTCTCAATACTTCTATGCATTTGCTGTGTGCAATGTATTCTGGGAAAAAAAATGGTGTGACAAGAAACAAAATGAAACGGAATTACCCGGACCTGTAGAGAGAATACATATGATTGGTGGGCTGCCACTGATCACTGAATAATAGGACTGACAAACAGGAAGACATTGAACACACTGTTTTCTCACAGAAATATAATTACGACTAAGACTAAAGGTTGATCAAAGGGCACCCTGGGTAAAAGTGGAGAGCCTGGTGATGATCCTCCTGCTGCCAGGGAATCTGTGTAGTATACTAAGCAGTTCTCACTGCTCCTCTGTCTGCCCAAACAAACAAGGTGTGATTCATTCACAGCCAGCCAAACACTAGGCTGCCTTTGTGCTTGCTGTCTGAGAGTGGCAAATCTATTCCACTACCTACCGCTTCCATTTTCTACAGATAGCAGGGCTGGACAAGCCATTGGTGGAGGACCAACACAGAGCGCAGTCTGAAGCTATCTACATCAAAAACAATGTGAACACGTCCCACACATCACTATAACCTGTTGTTCTCTGTTATTAAAATTGTAAACCAGCTGGCTTTCATAGAAGGACCCGCACTTTAGTTTACAATCAAATGTACATGATTTGATCACTTGCAATTCATCTATCAACATTGCAAGAATTTCAATAATTTCTCTTTAAAATACCTCAGAATGTATACAAAGAAATTCAACCCTTAGAAAACTTAACTTTAATGGTACAAATCAAAAGATATACCACATAATACAAATTCCCATTAAGCTCAACCAAAAGGGAAAAAAAGAGAAAACTACTACACCAAAATGATGAGGTCGATCCAATGCTTGTGTGCAACATAAAGTGGAGATCTAAACTTCACCAAAACTACTGCTGGACAGAAATTGACCTTGTGCCACGAGGCACAACTATTCCTAACTAATGATTTGTTGTCAAATTTGAAGGTTGAGCAGACGCTTCATTAGTATGTTTTGATTTCATGACATTCAATAATTAATGAATTGCTTCAATAAATCTGTTATTGATGTATTTTTTTCTTCTCTATGGTGCTTGCAGAATTATCTACATATCTATGCATACATGATAAAACAGTTGCTGGTCAATTCTGCTGTAGAATTAATTGAGGCCAGCTTGTCAAATCAACAACTAAAATTAACAAGTCATCCAATAGAAATATTTGAGACCTCAGAGACAGTAAATAGAATTGTCCAAAATGAAATATTTGTTTCCAAACTGCACATCCTTATGAAGCCAAGATGTGGTGATCTGAGCAGCTCATGGCTGTGGGTCCCTCCGTTTACCATGGGAGGACCGAGGGGCCTCAAATGGAGACATTATGTATAACATATATTATTTGTATACCCAGTTCACAAGGTCCCTGATTATGTGAAGCCCGGGGCAATAGCCTATTCTGCCATATGGTATTTCCACCACTGGGACTACTGCAGCAGGGCTTCCGGAACACAGACCTCCAGTTTCTTTGGATAACAGTTGACTTCCTGCTTTCTACACATTTGTCATGAAAGTAAGAGAAAATGTTGCCTTTTCACAGCAAATGTCTGCAATGCTACACTTCTTTGTTATACATTATATTATCTTGGGTCGCCCCACCATGTACCAAGTAATAGTAATAACTAGGTTAGTGGAATATAAATGTAATATATACACTGCTCCAAAAATGAATTGAACACATAATCATCACAGTATTAGACCAAGTCAATTAAACTTCAGGAGTATCAATCTGTCCAGTTAGGAAGCATCAGTGATTGTTAATTAATGTCACATTTGATGGTGCAAATTAAAGTGACAAGAGGTGCACTGGAGGCCACAGCAAGACAACCCCCCAAAAAGGATAGGTTTTGCAAGTGGTGGCCACAGGCAATTGCTCACTCCTTTACCTTTACCTGACTGATTCCTCTCTAGTCTTGCGTTTTGCTAGTGTCCTTGTCACTACTGGTAACATGAGGTGGTACCTGCAGCCCATGGCACATCCATACGTGCCGTCACAAGAAGGTTTGCTGTCTTTAGAGCACGGAGGAGCCGTTGTATATACATATATTTGTTTTGGGACTAAGCGTGAAACAGAAACCAACTATGTAGATATAATGTATGGAACTACATTCATACAGTTTTTTGAATGTGTACAACTCAGTAATAAAGTCCTAAATAGAATACAGACAGTCAGAGAGGATTGAGAATTTCAAAATCTGGATAAAGGACAAATGTATCACATTTTGATGGCGATATATGTCCAAAGCAGCCCACAGGACAGAGCTTGTTGATGCACAAATTCAGTCCCCAAGGGCAAAATGAGTTTGACACCCCTGCTCTAAGATCATTTAATGTCTGAACCTTCATTCAGAATTAAGAACATACATTGTAGAGGGATGTTATAGAGTACTCTGCACAATACAAGGAAACCAATCCTATGATCATCAAGTCCAAAGGAATTTTAAATAACAAATGGGTAAATGTATTACATGGTACATAGTTGTTCACATAGCCCTCGTGTCAGATAGAAGCCTAGACTATTTATATTGGTTTCTAAGCACAAATAGTCAAATAATGTCACAACAAGCTCTGCTCTCGGGCTGAAGAGAAAGACACTATTGCTTATTTCACATTTCCATGAATATTATGTTCTCTTGAAAGAATTTGCAATTTCCTTCGGCTTACATTGGACCAATCACTAAAGGTCATCCTAAAACAAACTGATTTACCATGAGAGAGAAAATCTCGACCGTTCCTTGCCTGGCTCCAGTGAATCATCTTATTTGTCATACACTGCCTTCAATGGAGGCACTGACCTTTGAAGTTGGAAAGTAAATTGCTCAGTGGCAGAAAGGTATGCTATTAACTCAGAGATACTCAAACTACAGGCCAACCAATCAGGTGACAGCATTGTCGAGAACCCATGCTTAAATTAATTGCTCGTAGATTTCAATTATTTTCACCAAGCAAATATTTGTAGCTTGTTTAATTCAATTATAGTTTAAATGGTTCTTTCAGAAGTGGGTTTATTCTACCACGTTAATACAACCGTGGCGGCTGACGATAGAAAATGTCAAAGCTGTTAGTTTCATTACTGATTTGCTCTAATGAACTTGTTCAACTTCTCCAACACTTACTGTTCTGAGAACTGTTAAAATGCTCTCCGCTTTGGTGGTGAGGCTTAATAACAACAGAAAGAATGAAGGGTAAACTAAACATATGAAAGTCCACAGGGAAATCAAAAGCCAGTACACACAGAGAAACATCCAGGACATAATGAAGCAGCATTTCTAAGCAAAGAACAGCTAGTATCGTGCATAGAAGGCATCAACGTTACATCAAGTGCTCTGAGTTGCAGTTCAATAAAACAACATTTGAAGAGCTTTCCTGAAACATTGCTGGATGTAATGGGCTGCATGGCCCTGTTGCGTCCTATGAACTAAGTATTAAAACATTCTAACAGATTAGAGAGAGGAATTGTATCTGATCGATATCTTTGAATATTTAAAAACAGGCCAGTCCATTCAAGTATGCATTGACTATTGACTTTTTTCCCCATTACAAGGCCTCCTGCAAATCTACATCCACACCACACCGCTATCTCCCTTCAGGTCTCTCAGCACATCGTGGCTTGAGAACGAGCCTGCTAAGCTAACGCTCTGTTGAATTTTTCATTTACCTCCATTTGGCCCATCACTACAGTCCTTATTAGGTCCATAGTAATTAGTGCAGAGTTATTAACTCAAGCAATGCTTAGAGTGTCTACGAGTGTCAGGAGCTTAGCTGGAGTAGACTTGCCACTAGTGAAGGACTGGCATTGGACAGTCTTGGGGAATTTCCTCTTTCCACTTTTCTCCCTGCTCTTCCTCCTATCCTTCACTGTATGAGGGACAATGGGGCACTGACTAAGGCCTAATAGGCTGTAATATACAGGCATGATGTGAAGAGTTCACTCATGCCTCAAGGTCAATTGTGGGTGAAAGCAGGCAGATACTTTCTGATAATGCAGAAAATAGGAAATACAGTATGTCTGATGCCAAGGTGACAGTTTCAGATTTCTTCCTCTCTGCCCTTTGCAAAAATAAATACAGACTTCTGTTAAATGTGCGTGTTCCTATCTCATGGCAAAATGTATAGAATGTACTTTTAACATATGTGGCCCAGCATTGTCCAGTATTGTAAATGGCTGTTTTTGTTGCATTTGTACTGTTGCAGTATGGGTTCAAATACGGCTCACTGCTCACACAGGGTATGTATACCCTCTTTCTCCACTATCTAATGAAGCATTAAATTACTGAAAATATATCACAAAAACATTTTCTTCTATATTTTCTCTCCTCTAAAACAATTTGCTCACCAAGGACAAGTAAAAGGCTAGTTCTAACCCTGACTTTCTAATTAAATTGGAATTGACCCCAACCTTGGTACAAGATAGTCACTGTGTAGTACTTCAATTATTGCATCTCTCCATCCCAGAATTTCCTAATGCCAACATAGCACAGGGTGAAACGAGATTGAAGCCTGAATAAAAAAATTAATCAAATGACAATCCTGTAGAATCACCAAAAACTGGCATCCATTTTCAATTTGACCCAAAAAAAGAAAAGCTATATTTTTCAAAAGTGGTTAAATGAACATTACTATTTGAATAATTTCCGGAATTTGTTAACTTCAATTTGAAATGACCGCAAACCTTGCACCGCAGGCTATTGACAACCAGCAAAGGACAACTACAAACCCTGATTTGAAAAACACATTACTTTAAAAGCTGCACCCCTGTGCCCTCGCCAATCTGCAAGCCTAGTCCCTCTCTTGCCAGGTTTAGTGAGGTGAGGTCTCCCAGCACTGACAGAAGAGCTGCTCCAGATGAACTTGTTAATTGCACACTTGATCGGAGGGCGTAAGGGTCGTGGCGCCCTAACCTTTTTCAACAGCACATGATCACTGAGAGGCTCTGCTTTATCATTCCACAGCACTCGCCCCTCATTGGCAGATGGCAAAACAAGTCCTCGAGGCAGCGGACTTGGCAGGTGCCTCCCGTCGCTAGTATGCCAACCGCTGCAAACCCACGCCTGTGCCGGAAGAGCGGAGAGGAGGTGGACGGGCAGAAATATGCCAGCAGGCCGCCTGGCATGGCTGTCTCATCACGCCGGGCACAAATGAGATTGGCATGGAGAAAGGCTCCTCGGGCACTTTATAATATGTGGCCCTCAGCTGTGGTCTGTGCGCCAGGGCGGAATGTGGTGGGTCTGCTGTAGACCTTGAGAAAACAACCTCCCTGTGACTAAACTTGGAAAAAGAGAGACTGCAAGGCATATCTTACAAATATTTTCAGAAAATCTAGAAACAGATTTTGACCAAACAAATAACTGTCTATAAACAGGTTAAGTACACACCAGTGTAAAAATGTCCACAGAAAGCCAGTGTTATACATAAACCCCTGCTTTATGACTGAAATCTGATTATAGCAATAAGATACCCATTATGTCAACACATAAAAGTCAAGCATCACATCATAGTAAGCTTACATCCACTTTCACTGTATGTGTTTGCATAAATGTCTGGATTGTATTACTGTATATTGAGCTGTGTATTTATCTTTCAATTATGATGGTTCATTGTGATGGCTCGTTGAACTGACTTGATAAGTCTTTTATACTGTTTGATTCAGAAATGTTTTCTTTATACATTGATATTTCCATCACAGCAGCTAAGCAGCAGAGCTTAACCTCTACAGTTATCACATGCTGTTTGGATAAGAGACCAGCTCATTATCTGACAAGTCAAATAACACAATTTGATTTGTCAAAGGGAACCAATTGCTTATTGACCCAGGAATTTATAATATGGTTGTGCATCACTCAATAACTTAACACACTTGTTTAATAAACTGATTAGACAGTCACTTGCAGTGTATATGTCTCAATAAGTTACTGGTAGGCTACATGTGCTGATACAGATACAACTTGTATCATGCCTCCACCAGAGTGCCAGACACATTGATCCCCAAGCTTGGGAACGTTTTAGCCAGAAGATATCATAACTATGTATTTTTGGAAATTCTTTTTCTCAGGAAAATCACCAAAAATCTAGCAAAATGACATTATCTCATTCAATATAGCTAGTTAGCCATGTAACTAATAAGAAACATATTCCGGTCAGCTGTGCCATTTACGGTGTTCAACCAAATATTAATATTCCTGACAGATGTATTTGCAATCAAGCTGTCGAATGCAAGAAACACAACCCCGTTAATGTTTACTGGTTTATGAAAGTAATCTTGTTTCAGGTAAATAAAAGACATTTTACATTTAAAGACCTTTCCCATAAATGCTGAACATATTATTTCATCAGATATTTTCCATTGTGAGAAAGGAAGCTACTTGTCCCCAATATGTACCAGACTTAATGACAAAGTCAAGCAATGTGATAAGCGAGACTTGCACAGTTTGCATCTTCAGCCGCTTTTAACAGCACTAGCATTTGGCCATTCAGTATCAATTAAAAAGCAAGATCTTTATGGCAGGAGACATTATTTACCCACATTCAGTCAAAAATCAGCATGTTCAAGGCATGACATGTGACAGACAAAAAATACATGAATGATTCATTATACAAATTAAATATAAATATATTTGGGAAATTATTTGTCAAAGTATCTAAGTAACACTTTTAAGAAGTTGAAATGGTTAAAATGTTTTCCGTTGACAGGGTAGACTACCTGTTGAATGCAACATTAGCACTTCATCCATTTACCCCATAAAATATTAAGTACTGACATTCCAATGTCAGTCTAAAACCACACTTAAGGCACATCAAACAACATTTCAGAATATAATTTGGTTCTTTGAAGTGTCTTTAGCCACTCAGCAACTGTTAACACCATAACAGGATGGTTCAGAGATAGAGAACCATTGGGCCCCTTTCATGAGTAGAAGAAGATGTGGATTTAAGCTTCAGCAGGCAGGAACTTTGCTAGTATTGCTTTACAATTCAAAACCTACACAGTGTCAATTATATATGCTACCTGGCAATGCTGCAAGCTTTTATACATTTCCAGCCAAATAGAAAATAATTATTTGGCCAGCAATCTCTGCTGAGAAGTAGAGAAAAGTAGAATTACAATCTAACAACGAGACACTGGAGTCACAGGGTAATTCACAGGGTAATTCCTGGGAAGAATTCAAGTCATAATGTAGCTTCAAATGTGAAGATGAATGACGACACATATTTAGGCCTAATTAAAAAGTCCGAGTGGAACCCAGTCCAAGCTGTTGATGCCTGTAGACCCATTTCCAGGTCACATCACGACAGGGAAGGTTCTCAGGTGCAGCCCTCGTAATGAACACCCTTGTCTGCATGGCAGTGGATGCGATCACATACAACTTCAAATGCAGCTTGTGCACGTTTACAAACATGTAATCAGCTGGTAATAATCTATATCTTCAACACTGCCATGGTTTCAAGGACTGTTTATCCATAAGCCATCAAGCCAGGGTGGAAATAATAAATATCACATGCCAGAAGGCTTTTTGAACATATTGTCATTGGTTTTTGTGTGCTTTCATGGTCACTACTCACTGTAAAGTTTGCCAAGGTCACAACATCTGGGTTAGGTATCCTGCTAAAAGCCTTATAAGGTTGAGATGCTACATTACACACATGTGGCACATGCTCTAAAAAAACGAATCCCAATAAAACAGGCTTTTGCACACGTTATTTGAAGGTGTAACTTTGTGAGCCTGTTCAGTACATATCTATGTCCCCACACACAGACATCAATTCCCTGTCTATCTGCAAATTCCTTCTTGAGTGATGAGAAACAGTCATGGGGAGAGAACGAGATCCATGACCGCCTTAACTGCTTCGACTGGTGGTGAGGCGAAGATAGGACCTGCTGAACGGTGTACGCCTTCACCAACTGGCCCAGTCCTCCCAACAGCCCAAGTCACTCCTTTCATACACATCGCTTTTTTCTCTCTCTCTTTCTCACTCTCTCTTTCTCCACCACTCCATCTTTGGCGTTCTCCCTATCTAGTGCTCCCTCTAACATACATTCCCTCACACTCACTCACTATTAAATGTGACTTGATTAAACCCAACACTTGCTGTACCTAAACCAGCATGAGAGTAATCAAATTCAAATCAATATCCGTGTTGAGTTATGGCCCTTGGCTTAAGAGGTGGACATAATCACTTTCACACGTTCTAGTTGTCAAGGAATAATGGCAGACATCAATCAATGGAAATATTTTACATGATGAGATTAGCGAGTATACGTAATGATAACGACAAAGACCGCCTTTTCTATTTCTAATTTGCAGTAATAATCTTTTTTACAAATATCATGTCTCAGACAGCCTTGTACTTCAAGATGATTTTTTTTTATTTGCTTATTTAACATATAATGAGAGTGTTGTGCTAATAAAGATACCAAACATTATTCTAAAGTTTCAAATCCAACCAACTATCACCACAAACATTGTTAATCAATCATGATTTCCTGAAGCACAAACACTGAGTTGAAAAGCGGTAATGAGTTACATGTTTATATTGTAGCAGCAAATTCCATTCCAGTCAAGCACTTTCAGAATTAGATGGGAAATTAAGAGGCATTATTCGAATTTGCATTAATTGAAATTAAAATGTAGAAAAAATAAAGCAAAGAGGTGTCTAAAAAGAAACTAATGTGAGTATTTCAGCATCTAATCAATAAGTAAGCAATAGAAGCTAACATGATTAGTTCGTCTTGTGGGGGGATTCAAGTCCGTAAATGCACAGTGTTCTTGTATAACTTGTACTCATCTAAAACAACTGACGCCTGAGAATGGAAGGATATAATCCTGCAGGCTCTTCCAGGCTCTCATGGGTTGTGTTACCATGTTCACATTTGCCCCCTATTGTCTTACCACGTGATGGCGCTACAACTGACAAGAATGGGAACATCCCACCCTAACATAATCAATAACAACCAAATTAAAGTAGCCGTATACAAACAATGCTAAAGTATGAAAATATAATTATTTCAAATAACATATCAAGGGTGAAAGAAATTGTGCACATAGCTGACCAGATGTCAAATGTGAATCAGAGGAAGCTTACATTGTAAGAATAGGGTTAAGGCAATCATAACGAACGATATACCTTTTCATTCATATCAATCATGTCCTTTTGGATTTACACAATTAATTAGAAAGAAAACTTTAACAGTCTTACACAAATAGACAATGTATTTTAAAACAGAGCATTTGACAATTGCAGGGACATTTACAAACAACAATAAGAAACACGAGAACAATTGATTCATTTGTCATGCAAAAGCATAACCACAACACCTCAATTCGCAACCTCAATAACAACATATGAAACCTGTGTTTAGTGTGTAAAGCATCCAATACGAACTCAATTATACCTATTTCATCCTGACATTTACCCAAGAACAAAACCAGCATAGGTGAACTTCCCCCATTCATGAGGTGGCACTATATATCTCTAGTGTGAGCGTGTGTGCGTACCAAACACTTCATGGCAGACTACTAAGTCCTACAACACACAATATGACAATAGAGCCTAAGCGCAGACCAAAGGGCTCTTAAATTATTCTTCACACTCAGCTCTCACTTCAACGCGTTCAGAGAAGGAATGCCAGTATTCCAGAAGTCCTATGCCAAAAGCCGGGGCGCATCGATGTGGCAGCCCTGCTCGGTTGGTCTACAGAAACCAGCATCTGACAAAGACGATATTCATATTGGAAATAAAACGATTCAGTTGTACGTACCACTGTTGCTCCAGTTCCCAGTCCCTAAAGAAGTCAAACTCGAATAGGTCCATGGTTTGTCCCCGTTAGATGATTCAGGAAGGAACCGGTGCCTGCTCAACGTATGCGTCGGTCTACATACAGAATTTCTATGTGGATCTGCTAATTATAACTAGCTGTACTGTACCGTGCTCGCTCTGTCGAACTGACATGCACACACAGCAAGGAAAACGCCACTGCCTCCACTGCCTGCCTCCCATCTCCACCGTTCACAGTGAAGGGAAGGAGGAGCTTGAGACAGGCAGAAGCGGCGACAGAGAGCCTGTGTAGACTAATCGAAATTAAGGTATTCCGTTTATCATGGCATGTACGTTTTACATAAACGGTACCGCGGATGAGCGGAGTTTGACCAACTTCGAACATTACATTGACCTTTAAAAAAAATGTCCACCCAACCGGGGAACCGAATGGTATATAGGCCAAAGAGGAAATCATACCAAACACTTATTATGGTTATAATAAGGTTATACGTATGCATTATAATTAATAGATGTTTTTTTAACAAATGGAGCTGCCATAGATAAAGTTCATATTACCATTGACCGATCATTGCTAAGTGAAAGTTCCGAAGTTGTGTATAAACCAGCGGTCTTTCACAGGGTTCTTGGCGGTACAGCAGGTGAGTCGCTATCAAATTTTCTCCCGTGTCGTGAAAATATTGCATGACATTTGTTATTCTAGCAATAACAGGTGGGAGTATTTAAAAGCTATTTCAAAGTGTCACTGGGTAGAATCCTGCAATCATCTTTTACATGAATACATTTTCAAAAATGCCACTACTTCCCATTGTCCTACCCAACCAATATCAGCTAGCCCACATGGAAGAGACTAAAGTGAATACGTGACGATTATAAGTCAATGCCAGCTGATGGACAGACGGTGAGAAATAATCAACGTGGAGTCTCTGAAGCACTCAAAAAAATACTCAAGACTCTGTAAAAATAACATAAAACGTTCCCGGCAGCTGTCTTCTGGTCATTAATTCCATTAGTACAGTAATAGTCGTAGAACCAGCCACATGAAATACAGTTCCATGTTACATTCTGTTTATTATAATAATAATAATGTATCTATTTCGTACAGTGACGAAATGAACTGCTGATTTAGTCCTACACTGACTGTGAAAATCATTGTGGTTGACAGCGCTGTGACCCATCCTTGTAGCAGACAGAGTTGTAAGAAGTGATTGAGGTTCATGGTAACGGTGATGGGTTAGACACATTTCTACTGAGCCAATCGGTTTCATTAGCATCAGGTGTAATCATGACAAGGAAAAGAGGTCCGCAGCGAGTGACTTGGTGGCACTGCATGTGGGGAACAGAGTTGCAAGGCGGCGCGGTAGCAGTGGACTAACGGAAACACTTCGTAAATTCATTTATACAGTAGCGAGGGAGCCAGGATGGAAACATTCGAAACATCAATAGTGTGTCGTGAAGGACCGTCTGCTTTCATCGACAGCACACCGAACTGTGTGACGGCACGGGTCCCATAATATAGAGCAGGCTGTACAGAGGCACATGTCTAGCCTAAATGACAGTGATGTGATTGGCCTTACCACCATGCCATACGAAAAGTACTACAATGCCTTATACCCCACCTCATATTAAGCCTAGAAGCCTGTTCCAATATAATATAGCATAAAAGCACAGCGTTGATAATAATCGTACTGCCAGAACAGTAGAGACACCTCTGTCTTGGTCAGACAACCGTCTGCAAACCAAATGTCATTTTGGATGGTGAACGATTCAAACAAGTTGGTCTTCAACTGATGGATGTCATGTTTGCCAGGAGGAGTCATATGTAACCTATGTGGCCCAGATTTAAAGAAGCAGTGTCTGGTTTATTGCCTATTCTGTATGGACAGTCATTGAGCATGAGATGGGGGGGAGAATACCAATGTTGGTTCTTATGCCAGGGTGTTCAGGTGCACTGCACACCATGCTTTGAGAATGTTGCCTTTCAGAGTGCCCCGACATCTCCTTTATTATGAGTAAATGCTTATTCCAACTGATCTCCACGTTAGATCCAGTGGGGTACCAGGAGAACAACGGACTTAGGGAAAGGCAAAAAAAAAATCTAAATCACCCAAATCGTGTGAAGCATAACAATCTCATTATCTTTGTGGCTTGTCTGTCTGTTGTTGCGTGTAGTCAATCATTCTTGTGACGGAAATAATGAAAGCTGTGGAAAAGGTCATGTTTTCTTTCTCTCTGGTCATGTCTTTGTTTGGGGGTAGTCTGGGGTATGTGCCAGCTCCGCTCTGCATCATGCTCTGGGTAACTCCCGTGCCCCGACACTGCATGTGCGTTGTTGACCCATAAACTGGCTGCAGGGAAGCGCAGAGCTACACGTGCATATGGTAGAGACACAAGAGTGCCTTTACTGCCCTAGTCATTATCTGAACATTGCTGCAGTTATTTGCTTTCTTACGTGTCAAACCTGCACTGCCGTACATACAGAAATTCATCATTAGTTCATAATAGGGTGAAAGATAATTATTTCTCTCAATCACTTTGTCCACCCATGGACATAATTCATCGCAAGAAACACACACATCATCAACAGACGTTTTTTAAATTTGTTTTATTGCCTGTGGTTAAATGAGTCGTCAGAAGCTGTGAGGAGTGATTGGAAAATACCTCATCAGAGAGGGAGGAGGCCCTCCAATTGTCTCTGTGTCCCTTTTCATCTCCCTTAAATTAATAAGAGTCATTATGGGATCATCTGATACGGTCTGAGGGGGATCACCTCCTAATTATACCACTGTAATTTCAGAGTTAATTATCCCTCAAACTTCCCTCTTCTGTCAGCTTGTTTCTAATGCAATCTCAACACCGCTCAACCCTGTGTCTGTGGGTGAAGTGGACAGGACTGGGGTGGCGGTGCACATGTTCAGTACCCTAGCTAGCCCGGCACTGAGGGCACAGACTGATCAGCACAAAAGACCTTAGACCAGGCACTAGATCAAGGTGTCTTGCAAAAGCAATTCACTAAGGATGGACCTATGTATGCTTCATTTGACTAGCAGTTAAATCTGCCAAACCAACAGGTCCAGTCAACCCTCTCTGAGGGCAATAGGTGTCTGGGTAAATTTAGCTAGTATCATTGCATTTAGGATATGGTATTTTGGTGAATTTGTTTCTCAGTCTATTTTTTATATAACTGACAGCATGAATGCCTTATGTGTACTAGCTTCAACATGGCAATGCAACTGAATCCCTTTTCTTCACTAATCTTCACTTTGCCTGTGTTTGTCATCGATTCAGCTCATGAAATGTAGTTAAATTTATATTATATTTTTGTAGAAAGTTTTAAATAGCAGCTTAAGTGAAAATAAAAACAATATACATGGTGCTTTACTCTTCATGGTCGTCAGAATAGTCATTTAAATGTTGGAAAAGAGCTCTCTTATTTGAGCACAGATCTTTAATATTGTTTCTCTATGATAATTGCCAGCAACATTCGGAAGCAAGGCACTGCATCAACCTTTCTACAGCAAACGTGCCAGCTGAGTGACAAATACAAATTAGCTACCTTGGTCAGATCCACAGAATAATAATATCTTTCTCTTTCTCCATCTGACTCTCACTATCTACTTTCTGACACAACTCTTGGCTGTCAGAGTATAACTCATTGCAAATGCAGGCTCTTTGGATGTAATTAAATTAACTTAATTATCATTTCACAATATCTTTGTGTGTCGGAGTTGAAGACCATAACAGAGTACAATGAAGGTCCTCTTACAAACTTATTCAACAGCCATATACCTTAACCCATCTGATTCCTAGCTCTCTTTTGAAAAATCACTGAAATGCCAAAGGATATTGTGTAAAAAAAACAATACAGCCATATCAATGGGTCCATTTCTCTGGACCAGTACCACTGCTGTATTTTTTTTCAAATACCCCCCACCCTGCTTTTAAATGCAAATGTAAAAATACAGTACTACCAAATAACTACACTTGATATGAACTGGTTTGAAAAGTATTAGCTTTCTCTCAAAACAAAGCCCCCCCCTACCTTCAACGTTCCTGGTTGTTCCCCCTGACAGAGGGCCTCCCAACTAACATAAGTATTAGTTCTACACCTCTGAGTGACTGATGTAATCTTTCTTTTTAAGCCATGCCCAGTGCTATTCGCTGTAGACTCCATATGATTCCTTCTCTCTTATTTATGTCTAGAGCCCTCTCTTACATGGCAGTCATCCGGAACACTTGTGAAATAGACTGGAAGGTATAATGATATGCACAAAACCAAAGTGCCTCTAGCTAATTTCAACAGTGAAATATTTTTGGCACTCATATTTTCTGTGTTTCTGTGTGTGTGTGTGTGTGTGTGTGTGCTCAAAGCACTAGTTAAATTACAAAAGGAAATAAATACAGTGGGTTAAGTACAATTTTGATTAATTACATTTGTTCTTTTAGACATTCCATAACTAAACAACTTCAAAGGATTGCACAGTGCCGGTGCCAAGTTGTGTACATGTCAAATAGACGTGATATTCCTACAATAAAAGAGGTGTGTGGGACAGATTATGCCAAAATGACTAAATGCCACATTTCCTAAAAGCCATTCTATATCAAAACAAACAAGGGGGATACAGCCCAGATTTGGTTCTGTGTGCCGTTGCCTGTCTGCCTGTGATCCAATGTCAGCATATCCATGATCTGAGCCCTACGAAAGCACAATATCTATTGTATTATTCCCATCAATTATTTTCTTGTGGTGAAATCTCTGTGTTAGTTTCCTTTGTATTTATCCTAGTACTTTTTCATTTTTGGCATCATCTGTGTGTCGGGAGCCAAAGAGAAAGTTCTCCAGCACAAATAATGACCACATAGATGGAGGGTCTTTGAAGCAACAGAATCAAAGAATTTCTGCCGCTGGATCCAGGGGAATTGATAATGATAGTGTTTTCTGCAGGATGACGGGATTAGTCATAGACTGGCGGAGGAAAAGGGCCCCAACGTTCTCTCTCTCCTAATTATTGTGGCGTGAACGTACTGCTGAGCTCCATGGGAGCCGCTGGTGTGAGCACAGCCAAGCCGGGCCTCATTAAACGCTCTCAGGCTGATCTAAGGAGGATGGTTGTGGTTTCTGTCTGAAGCTGGCTGTGGCAATGCTGGGAGCCCAGGCTCCCTGGGGTCCACATACACCACTACAGTATCCCTGTGTCCAGGCACACATGGTAGCCTGTGGTCAGCAAACACTGGACGCCCCCTGAACACAGAGCATCACAGGGCCAGTACAGCAGACATACAAAGGGGTTACACAGCCTACAAACAAACAGAACAAAGAGAAACTTTTGGAACTCCAAAACTAAAACAATCTACAGATCTCATGCAAAATTGCACATTTTCAATATTATTAATTTGTATGCCGCCAGGACTTTCAGCTCTGTTCCCCGCTTTGCTTTTCACATTTCCTGACAAAAATGCATCTTTAAGTCTTATAAAAATAAAAATAAATTAAAGTGTTGTCAAATTGATCAAGAAAAAAGATTCAGTATCATTTTTAGAGTACATTTGGTGTTGTTTTCTGTTCATGTAATGTCAATTTCAGGCCAAACTGACAGTATACATTTAAATACACACCGTACATACCCTAAAGAAAATCACAATAAATAAATACCTTCCAGGACAAAAGAGGCAAAAAGAAGAAACGGGAACAGAAAAACCTCCTTACAATATTAAAGGATTTAAAAATGTTGGGTTTTTGCCAATTTGCTGAGCCATAATAGATCTTTTCCCAAACATCAGAATGAGTTCTTTATAAATATTGTTCGAATCTAGAAAATATCCCAAAATGATTATGATATTATAGCCCTGGAGCAATATGTAGAACTATAAAGTAAAACTATCATAGATCTGGAGATTGGATATACAATATTTAATTGTAATTTGTTAAAAATTAAAGACCCCCTTTTTTACCCCCTTTACTCCTTTCCCCAGTTTAGACATGTCCAATTCCATGTATGGACCCCTGACGACCTGAGTAAACTCATGCCAACTAAGGGAGTCACTAGATTGTGTTGAGATGATGATGCCTCTCCACTTTTTCCATCACACACGGGGCTTCGCAGGGACTTGTCACAAGCTAACGGTACAGCAGAATTAAATCAAGACTGTGGAGGTCAGCTTGATGGTAGACATGTGAGCGTTAGACCACTGTGCAAACTCCAGGGCCATATTTAAATATTCAGACTTAACAATATAGAAAAACAATTCCTTTAAACTGACAGTTGGCATTCACCAAGATGTATCTCATAAATACATCACTTGACATTTGCTCTTATACGATATGACAGCTGTCATGAGAGTTCGATCCGTGAAAATATTTATTTCAAAACGGTGAATATGATTTAAGTTACATTTCTAAGCCACCATGCTATTGCCAATAGAGCTCCAGCTCCAGTTTGTCAGATCTCCCACATGCGAGTGTAATAACTCCCCTCCCACCCAGCACGGGTGGCCGTCAGCAGAGACTGTGACCTTTTGGTGAACACAGGGGATAAAACAAAGTGCTGTCAGTTGTGATGAGCCATCTGGGTGCTCCTGCGTCCACACCACCAGGCCACCAGCCCACCTGAAGTACCTTTGTCTGGAGCATCGCCACTTTCAACCACCAGCCTTCGACCAGTAACATACCAGCAATCAGACACAGCCTCCAAACACACGCCTTTGCAATTAGCCTTTGGTGGTCGTACATTTTGCGAAAACGCTAGTTCTGTCAAACGCGGTTTTCCGGCTAACAAACAGAACACCCCTGCACGATCCCGGAGCAACCATTTCCTGTTTGAAACACGAATGCGCCGTGCGTCAAGCCAAGACCCTATTTACAGAGGGATGAACTGGGGAGAACAAATGAAGGCAAAATGAAAACACATCCTCGAGACTGAGAGGGGCTGAGGAAGGAAAAGGCACCAGGAAGTGTTCATCAGCGGTGTGTTTCGTGTCATCCTGCTCATAAGAACAGAGCTCAAACACCCTACAGCCTGACAGCTAGGGACACATCGCTCCGAGCCGCAGTCAGATGCCACCGGCACAATATGCACACCCGGTCGTGAGTCCCAGGTGTATCCCACTTGACGCACTCCGACTTAACCAGCCTCCCGCTCAGCACCGCCGGTGTGGATGAGTGCCCCCTGCTGGATCGACTGGGAAATGCTGTTTACCTCTCAATGTTGAAAAATAGGGTCCTTTCTATCTGCATACTAAAACTGTTGGAATTGCTGATTTGGTGACTCAGTACTCTGGCAGAGAGGGAAAAGACAGAACATTTTGTGTATCAGTATAATTCCCGTTATTATTTTACTGCAGACAGTTAAAGGTCACATCCAGTTTTCAACAAGGAATGTCATTACTTGCACTTGTCTTGGCATGTAGAGAGGACAGAGGCAGATATGTTGCTAAAATATGATGCATAACCAAATAAGAACAAGAAATGAAAGGGAACTTGAATGGGATACACTCACCCTCCCTCCCTCCAAATGCCACGCTCATGTCTCACCCGCCTGGTCCTAGCTGTAGCTTACCCGAGTGTGAAAACAGTCAGCATGGAAAGATGTGTCTGTCTGTCCATCTGTGTATCCGACTGGATGACAGGATGGTGGGCCATGACGAAAGACTTATCTTCTGATCACCTGTTAAGACCTATCGTCCACATGCTTCGGCCGTTCCATTCTGAAACAACCTTGGATACGGGGGCGCTGTCACTCAGGACACACAGGAGGAGGAACGCAGCCAGCTCATCCTAGTCTCTGCCCCCCCCCCTACAGTGACTCATATTTGTTTGTCTGCATATCTGGGCAAAACTGTTGTACAGTGGGGCAAAAAAGTATTTAGTCAGCCACCAATTGTGCAAGTTCTCCCACTGAAAAAGATGAGAGAGGCCTGTAATTTTCATCACAGGTACACTTCAACTATGACAGACAAAATGAGAAAAAAAATCCAGAAAATCATATTGTATTTTTATGTATTTTATATTGTATTTTTATGAATTTATTTGCAAATTATGGTGGAACATAAGTATTTGGTCACCTACAAACAAGCAAGATTTCTGGCTCTCACAGACCTGTAACTTCTCCTTAAGGGGCTCCTCTGTCCTCGTTACCTGTATTAATGGAACCTGTTTGAACTTGTTATCAGTATAAAAGACTAACCCCAAACAGTCACACTCCAAACTCCACTATGGCCAAGACCAAAGAGCTGTCAAAGGACACCAGAAACAAAATTGTAGACTTGCACCAGGCTGGGAAGACTGAATCTGCAAAAGGTAAGCAGCTTGGTGTGAAGAAATCAACCGTGGGAGCAATTATTAGGAAATGGAAGACATACAAGACCACTGATAATCTCCCTCGATTTGGGGCTCCACCCAAGATCTCACCCGTGGTGTCAAAATGATCACAAGAACGGTGAGCAGAACCACATTGGGGGACCTAGTGAATGACCTGCAGAGAGCTGGGACCAAAGTAACAAAGCCAACCATCAGTAACACACTACGCCGCCAGGGACTCAAATCCTGCAGTGCCAGATGTGTCCCCCAGCTGAAGCCAGTACATGTCCAGGCCTGTCTGAAGTTCGCTAGAGAGCATTTGGATGATCCAGAAGAAGATTGGGAGAATGCCATATGGTCCGATGAAACCAAAATATAACTTTTTAGTAAAAACTCATCGTGTTGGGAGGACAAAGAATGCTGAGTTGCATCCAAAGAACACCATACCAACTGTGTGGCATGGGGGTGGAAACATCATGCTTTGGGGCTGTTTTTCTGCAAAGGGACCAGGATGACTGATCCATGTAAAGGAATGAATGAATGGGGCCATGTATCGTGAGATTTTGAGTGAAAACCTCCTTCCATCAGCTAGGGCATTGAAGATGATACGTGGCTGGTGTCTTTCAGCATGACAATGATCCCAAACACACCGCCCGGGCAACGAAGGAGTGGCTTCGTAAGAAGCATTTCAGGGTCCTGGAGTGGCCTAGCCAGTCTCCAGATTTCAACCTCATAGAAAATCTTTGGAGGGAGTTGAAAGTCTGTGTTGCCCAGCAACAGCCCCAAAACATCACTGCTCTAGAGGAGATCTGCATGGAGGAAATGGGCCAAAATACCAGCAACAGTGTGTGACAACCTTGTGAAGACTTGGTGGCTGACTAAATACTTTTTTGCCCCACTGTATGTGTGGTGAGGCAGTGACTGATATAGTCTGGCTGAAAGAAATCACTTCAGGGGTCGGTTAGTAGAGCATGTAAACACTAAAAACATAAATAAGTGTTAAATGTCATTTTATGTTTTACACAATTACATGTTTTACCAATATATCACAACCGTAAGCTGTAACTCGGCATTCGTAGGCTGTAACCAAGAACGACCATAATATATTGGGCACATACCACACCCCCCTTGTGCACGATGGCTTAATTATTAATTGTAGGGACTACCTCTAATGTGAAAAGACCCTGGAAGACTCATTCATCTGACTGTAGATATGGTGAGTCTTCTTAGTACACTGGCCGAGAATACAGAAAATGTGGTGTATCAGTATACTTCTATTATACTGTATCAGTATAATTCCAATGAATCCTAGGACTGCAGACAGTAAAAAGTCTCATCCAGTATTCCTTATTAAATCAATGTTTAAACGTGTGCTATCTTAGCATGTAGAGGGTGGAGGCAAATATGTTGCTAAAATATGATGTACAGTAAAAAAAGGAAAAAAAAAGTAAGGGAATTGGAAGGGGCTTTTTCTTGTATTAAAATGATTGACAATTTATAAACATTGGATCCCATCCCACACAGAAGGCGTTCAGTGAGATGTGTAGTGGAATGTAAATGAGACAGTTTAGTCCCATTGATGTGTAGATAAAGAGATGCAAGTTTTTTCAGCGTCATTGTTTCTCCTTCCAAGAGATAAGATATCAGATGGCTGAGAATTACACAAGCACTGACTCATTATGGGGGGAAGACTTCATACTAATCAAAAGGCATTAGCAGACAAGCACCTGACATCAGCTCTTAAATAGCTCTGGTGCAAATTGAATTTAGGGCCTACTTAACTCAATGGACGAGAAAGAGAGAATTGATCACATTTAGTGAAAACAACATACATCTTGGGTAAACGACCACAAAGGAAAGAGTCTATCCAACACTAGCAAACAATACTGATAACTTAGGAAAGGGGCTTACACTTGAGTTGAGACAAGACAGGGTAATTTTTTGGTTGGATCTAAACTAAAGGAGGAGCCTTGCTCCTAGCTATCATGTGGGCTTAGCGGAAAGATGGCCTGTTTGTCTAGAGAAAATACAAAAATCAATAATTTAATTTCAGTTTTCAATTAAGAGAGCTAACAGGACTTAGCCAGCATATGTAACATGGGATTCTCAGCTCATCCATCAGCATTAGTGCACATAGGAAACAATGACTATGACTGCATACTCTATTATTTCAATCCAAATGGAAAGAACAAAGGTAAGTAACAAAAGTGCACAACCCCTAATTAATTCAATGTAGTATATGTAATGGACCCTGCACTCTTTATTTGTTTAGCAATTTATTTCCATCTGAGCAGAATTGTGCAATGTGTTACACACACACACACACACACACACACACACATACACTGATCAGCTAATACATTCCTACCACTCACAGGGGAAGCTCAAATAGCTGAAAATGTTAATGCTGGTTTCATAGAAAGGTGTCAGAACACACAGTGCATTGCAGTTGGTTGAGTGTGGTGCTGGGTAGTCACAGACCGGTCAGGGTGTCCATGCTGACCCCTATCCAAAATGCCACATTAAGTACGACCTAGACCTTCAGAAAGCAGCAATCTTAACTATATTATGTATATATATATATATATATTATATTATTATATTATTATTTCAGAAAAGCCATCCAAATTAGGTCAGTTCGTGAGAACTAAAAACAAAGGAAAATGAGCAGAAAGAAAAAGGACTTCTCAGTTTTATTGTAAAAACTGAAACCAAAGTTCTTTAATAGAACATATTAAACATGCTCTATTAAATGTTTTATTACATCACGGCAGTATATTGGAGATTTCTGCAATACCTTTAACACACATTCAAAACCGCAACAACTTGAATTTAGACAAAACAGTTTTGACTAATAAAATCACCTAATGAATGTACATCTGTCATTGTATGCTAATTACATAAGACTCCAGGCACATTTTCAACTGTCGTCATTCATTTTCCATGCAATGTATTAATGACAGAACAGGCAGCGCAAGCCAAGGACAGAGAGGAGACTGGCAAAGCTCTGGAGTGCTGGGTTCAAATGACAAGGCCATTGGTGACAGAGAAATTAGAAGGCAGAAAGGAGAGCTGAGGGTAAAAGAAGAGGCCATCACAGGTCTCTCCATGGAAGTTGATTTAGGGCTGACCAAAACTAGGTCATTACAGACGATACAGACATGAATACATTGCTGTTCCAAAGCTGAAAGAAAATTGATATACTTTCTTTAATTGCATGTACACTACATTCTCAGAACAAGTAATCATCACAGTATAACACCAAGTCAATGAAACTTCAGGAGTACCAATATGTCCGGTTAAGAAGCATAAGTGATTGTGAATCAGTGTCACTTGTTTTGCTGCAAATGAAAGTGACCAGTGCACAAGTGCAACAGAAAGACAACCCCAAAAACTGTCCACAAACAAATGCTCATTCCTTATCCTTCCCGATTGTTTCTTCAATAGTTTTGTGTTTTGCTAGTGTCCTTGTCACTACTGGTAGCGTGAGGCGGTACCTGCAGCCCATTCAGGTTCCCCGGTTCCTCCAGGATGCGACAACCATACGTGCCGTTGCAAGGTTTGCTCGGTCTCCCAGTACAAAATTGGATCAACCCAGCGGCAGGAACTGCATCTGCTCCTTTGTGCAAGGAAAAGAAGGAGCACTACAAAATGACCTCCAGTGGGATACCAATGTGCATGTTTAACCAGATAAGGTCAATGCCTGAACTCATGTGGCCACAGTTCGTAAGCAGTTCCTGGATGACGAAGGCATTTATGCTATTGAGTGGCCCTCACCCTCCTCAGACCTAAATCCAACAGAGGACCTCTGGGACGTTATGTATCTGTGCATCCGACACCGCCAAGCAGCACCACAGACTGTCCAGGATCTCACTGATGCCCTGATCCAGGTCTGTAGGAGATCCCACAGGACACCAAGCGCCATCTCAACAGGAGCATGACCGGATGTTGTTGGGAGTGCATACAAACACATGGGGGCCATACACACTACTGAGTCACATTATGAATTGCTGTGTTGAAATGCTCACAAGCCGGAATAGCCTTTGATTTCAATTGTTTACCTAAAATGTCAGTGTGAGTTTGAATCCAGACCTCAATCTGGGTTTCCATTGACCATTTTGTTCACAGCAAATTACACAATGTACAGTGAGGATTAAAATCTTTAATGCATTTTGTTTATCGAGATCCGATGTGTGATTTAAGTGTTCCCTTAATGTTTTGGGCGCAGTGTATGCATATTGCAGAAATTGCAATGCATGAGTTAATGTCATGACTATACAACATGCAACAGAATTTTGTCACAAAATTATTGCTTGGGACTGGGTCTGTTTCTCAGCAAAACTAACATGTCCTCTCTCACCCATTACCCAGCTACTGTGAATACCAGTGGTACTTCAGGGTGTCCTCAGCTCACTAAACCTGATCCTTGAGAATCCAAATAATTTATATACTTACATTATTATGTGGATTATAACACCCTCAGGAGAAAGCACCATCCAAACATGAACCTGGAGACATATTGGGCTCATACATCTAGCCATTAAAACCAAATTGTTTCATAGAGGGTTAGATTGCAACAAAGATCACTATGGCTTAGATCAGATGGCTTTTCATTAGCAATTCAACATTTCAAATTTTTGTAGATACTTTCAGGTACAGTTTTGTAGCTTTTAAACATCTTGCTACAAATGTTTAACCTTAATGACAACTTCTGGCCAATAAACAAATGTTTTGTTCTGCTCAAAAGAAATGAATTACAATTTGTTGGCAGAGGAAGATCAACCGTTATTTATTGAAACTGCTTGCATACAAAATATATTGCACTATAACCAAACATTGTCAACATAAAACCCAATCTGTTCCGCTAATATGTACAAAGAAAATATTGCCCATAGTGCAGTAACATACAAGGTCAGTCTACCGTGGTTCAGTATCTACAGTATTTCTGGATTTAGTTCTTTCAAAACAACAGCCTACCAAGTGTGTAAGAAGAAATGTTTTACAATTTTATTTTTTGTGAATTGTATACAGGTACATTCTCAAAATAAATAATTAGAAAACAGTCGGTTTGGCAAACTGACACATTGCTTATCCTTAACCACAGAGTACACTGTGAGCTGCAACATCTTGTCCGTTTACGGTGTGTATTTAACATACTGAGTGAGGAGGGCTACATCGTTTGGTGCTAGTGCCATTCTGGAGACCAAGACCCATGATGCTCAAGAAGTTCAAAACAACCTGCGAAGATTTTTCTTGAATTCTGCAACACTCAGCTGGACTAAACTGAAAACCATGTTCTAAAAAGTGTTTCTGTTGCTGATCTCATTGTTCTGCTATTACTACAAAATATTAAACTCACTCAACGTCATCATACTCATTCATAAAAAAACCTCTAAAGAAGACTGATTCGAATGTGGGCCACTTAATTATTGACTGTTAATGCTGTGGAGAGCATTGGCTGGAGATTGGCAAAATTACAGCAACACAGAGGCTCAGACAGTTGTTTAGCGATGCCCAAGAGCTGTACACCATCAAATGATGGAATTTAGAGACTAAATAAAATAAATAAGAACAAGATACTAGGCAGACCGTCACAGTATTTTTTTTGTTTTTAATTTTTCTTTTTAGTCAACTGTAAACTATGGTTTTAATGCACAAGCACTGATCTGATATAAGACATATGGTTATAACATGGGGACTAATGATCCTCCATACGGCAAAAGGTACAGTAGAGTTAGCTATAGAGTATCTAAACTTGGTAATAATGTCGAC
>JACXGK010000251.1:106330-123705 GCA_016801125.1 Novumbra hubbsi
AAAAAAAAAGTAAGTTTTTTTTTTTTTTTTTTTTTTACAAATAACATAATATACAGTACGCAACCCCCTTTGTATCAGTTACAATCTACTGAACAATTAGTCCATATCCTATAAACAATGTTAGGGTTAAAGAGACTCGAGTGAGCTGGTCTTCCCACTGAACCACTGAAATGAAAATCCAACATGAGTAATTGTTGGTCGACATTGTGAAAGGACCATGTGCTCAATATTTCTTCCTAGTTTGACATAGTTCATGTTAAAAGATCCACGTCTGAGTTCTGTCAACAAGAAGGTAGATACAGTGTTTAGACGATTTCATTCCATCTCCATCTCCATTTAAAGTAGCCAAACTGTAAAATGACAAAATCGGCAAAGACCTTAAAACAAAATGCAAACAAACCCAGCACATCCTCATCCACTGCGTGCCCGTTGGGAAGATAGATATTTAGTTCATGGTCTTTCCATCCTTTCTAAACGGCTAGAACATTTTAAATCATCCCCATTCAAGCTAAATTCAGCACAAGAAAAACAGAAACAAAGCAACACTGTAGAAAACTCAAGATTGCTGAATTTCCAGAACGCCGAAACACCTTTGAACATGCATTGCAAGGTTAAAAATACATACTTTTTTTTATGACGGTGAGCTGTGTGTTCACTACATACAAGTAAAATCCATTACTGTTTTCCAATGTCTTCTTCCCTGATTTTGACTTCTATTTGTGATACTATCCAGAAGAGATAAAGGCACAGATCAGTAAGAAGGGTTATTTTTGTCATTTTAGTTCTTTTGCTAATGATGCAGCCGTGCCCTCACATGGTTATGAGTTCTATATTCCACTGCCATGCCATGAGACAGAAAGCAGGAAAGACCAAACAATCCATCCCTCTACCCGGAGAATAGGCTAGCACATAAACAAGTGATGAAGCCATAGCCTTTAAGAAACACAAGTGGCGTCTCATTGTTTTAAACATTTACTCTCCACAGTTTTTAATTGCCTGATAGGTAGTTGTCAAAAATGTCAATTAGAAAAAGACAGCAGTCTCTGTTTCCCCCCCATGACCCTAGATGGCTGCTTCCCCCTGGACACGGTAACCCATCTAAGACCCCACCCACCATCGACGCTGTGGGAGTTGGTTTGTCCAAAGTGTGCTTAATTTTAGCCCTGACCTGCTTTTCTTTGGCCTTACGTGACTCTAATGAAGAAGCTTCTGGATTGATGGAGGCCCTGTCGCCTCCATCTACGACACCCCATTCACCACGGCCGCGGACAGGGCAGTGGCCTCCCCACCAGGGCCCTCCTGCTTGTCCTTCTTGATCGGGCGCTCTTTGATGGGTCTCTGGCGGTTAGCTCCGGGGCCAGGTCCGTCGCCAGTGGGGAACGGGGGACCCTGGGGTCCTCGGGTGGCAGCATGAACGCTCCTCTCATTGTTTCCGTCCACCCGGATCTGTGGGAACATACGCGCAGGAGTATTCAATGGCACCGGTAGACCTTGCACACTGGCTATGGGGATCACAAGCTGTAGGCTTTCTAATTTTAGTAAAGTACAACCATCTGCAAGAGGTTACTGGCAAGGCAGCAATGTTTCATGTTTAGATTAAGATTTAAACAGATTTTTCAATGATATGTTCTAAAACTCACAACTATAAAATACATTTCTTATCAAAAGATAACATTTGGCAATATCAGCTTGTAATGCCACATTCAGTGAATATACAGTGCATTTGTTCTTGAACATGTTTTTGATATAAATAGGATACAGGCTGACACCTAGTGGTAGTGATGTGACGCAGCAACAGAAAGGACCGCCTGGAGCAAAGAACATTTAGATCGGTCTCGAATTCCTTACTTGCAAAGAATCTTCCTGGGGCCTCAGTTTAGAGTCTCTGGTGTTCCTCAAGCGTGACTCAGTCCACTGGATGTCTTCAGCTAATAAGGAGCCCAATGGACAACAACAAAAGTAAAACAAACAGGATTAAAACGCAAATCTCTAATGTTTTCATGGTGGCATTATTACTCATACAGCAGTAAATAAAACCTTAAGGCATGGAGTTTGTGAACAGGCTGACCGTGAAATGAGCAGAGGCATTACATAACGAGGGTTAAGTAGATAAGCTACCCTGAATAAGGACAGTACAGTGCATACCTTTGTAGCCTCCCCCTCTCCCTCTCCCGCCCCGTCCACGAGGGCCCCCTCCTCTCTTGCGCGTGTCAGGTCGTTTGGGGAAGACCCCGGGCAGCTCGTCAGTGGGGGCCAGAGACCAGTCACTTAACTCCTCCTTATGATCAGACTCGGACTCGGAAGCATTGGAAGCCTCAGAGTTGGTTCCTGGTGTAAAAAAAGATGTATTGTGTAAACCAGCAGCAACCTAGGTTAGGGTTAGTTTCTGATATTCCTATAGCATAAAGGGAAGGCAGGTTTATGTCAATGATGGAGGGCCGGGTGTTTACCTTAGGAATGAACAAAAAAGGGAAAGAAAGCTTTAAAGTGTTATTGTTGCTGGAAAGGAAGCAAACGAGTTTTAAGGCATTGAACTGCAATTTTCCCTGTAAAACGTCATGGACGGGAAACAACTGGCTTGGGTCTTTAAAGTGGGCATGTCGTCTTCCATCGATGTTTTGGATTTATGCTGGTGAAAACTGACACTTCGGATTTGCCCCACGCTAATTGATTAAACAGTTATAAGTTAAACAAGCTCTTACGTACACCACTTATTTTTTCCCAGGTGATATAAAGACACTATTCAACAGACTATTTTAGGACTTTTCTGAGCAGTAGCACAGGACACGCATGCATTCAGTTATTAGCCTGAACTGCATTGACATTTCGCAACCTTCGCTTCCTAACTTGAATAAGGCATCCACTCATTTATAGAATATGAAAAATACATATTCTAATCCATTTAACGCAGCACTAGAATGAGTTTCAGTGAGAGCATCCTTTTTCCGCCCCTTTGTAGGCAGTTCCGAAACACGCCAAGGAAGCAAGATCCGAACATTGAAACTAGTCCTGAACTTTTCCACTAGGGTTTCGGGATGCTAAGAGCCACTTGGTGAAACAGAAGAACCTACATCTCCACCGTTCCATAAATACCTGATGCAAAAGCAGGACCACCACGTCGGCCCCGGCCTCCTCCCCCCCGGCCAAAAGGCTTTCCTCCCCTCTGAGAGCCAAGGCCCATCATGCTGATGCCCATTCCGCCATTGTCCACGATAAAGGTCTTGTTGTCAGGCCGTCCGGTGCCCGGAGCCCTGGGTCCTCCTCCCCCAATCTGCCTCAGCTGCTCGTCAATCTGCAGCCGCTCCATGCGAAGCTGATCCACTTCCTACAGGGAGACACCACAGGTTGGGCTCGTCTGCATTCAACCGCACCTTATTTACTCAGAAATATATTCTCTCTTATACTAAATGCTGGGTAATAACAACCAATTTGATTAAGCAATAATGCTCGAATTAAAACGAAAGAGGTTTGGTATGAAAAGATTTGCTGGCAAATAATAACATCCATTATAAAAAAAACAATAAGGGCAAGCTTCAAACCTTAAGATAGTTGAGATGATAATCCAATAGTACTTTAGCATTGGAAATGCTTTCCTTGGTCCCCACAAAGACAAACGGCACCAAGCCCTGCAAGAAAGAGACCAGATCTAAAACTAAGCGGGAGCAAAGTTATCAGTAGAAACTAATTTGAGGCACGTCAGACTGGGTATAAATCCAACCATTCACCTCATCCACTGAAGATGGCTTCTTGTCGTTCTCTGCCTCAATCCGAACACGAACGACACCAGATTTATCCACCACTTCCTGGATCAATTTTCCGTTTTTCCCAATTACTTTGCCTGGCAAAAAATGTGTCATTAGATTATGAATGATAGCCAAAGGGATATATCATCAGTGGTGATTACTTTTCAAAATAAAACAATTTAATGTCCACTTTACCCACTAAATTCCTTGGTACTTTGATGACATCTTCAGAAAATTCCAGGAAGCTCCTAGCCTTGCGGACAGCTTCGTGATCCTGCAATTAGCCCAAAATGAATTAAAAAAACGACAAAGTCAACATACCTTTCTAGTAGGACATGTTTAATGGTGATCCAAATGCCAACCTCTCCATAGATGTGGAAGGTGCAAGTCTCTTCATCGAGGTCTATAGTGGTGACCCCAGGTACTTTCCGGGCCTGCTGGATGTTGGCACCATGGGTCCCAATGGCCAGTCCCATCAGGTCGTCCCGGACCACAAACTGCTCGTGGAACCTGGATGCCAGCTGGCGAGAGCTCTGAACAGAAGACATTACTCGTACGCAGTCCCAGCTCACCTCGTCAAGAAAGAACACCTACTGAGTTTAACAAGGCTGAGTCCTTAAACGTTCCACACCTCCAGCTGGCGGCTGGCCTCCTCGTTCCTCTGCATTAGGGACAGCTTGGTGCGCAGGCTCCGGAAATGCATGTCACTCAGCATCTGGGCTCTTTTGGTTGTGACTACATTTACGGACTAAAACCAGAGGATGTCATGTGAAATGTAACCATTACGAACAGGGTGAGAAACCTTCAATGAGCAATAAAATGAATCAAAACGTACCAGAATGACGAGCTGTTTTTGGTCTGAGTCATAAGTAACATTGAACGCTCCCACTGCCTTCTTAAAATCTTTATGAGAGTCTTTTGTGCACCTGAGAACACAAAACGGTACACCCACCCTTCACACACAAGCCACAACTAAATCAACACCACCCAGTACAATACGAGACCTTTGCTTACATTTGCCGCAGGTCCTCTGGGACATCCAGGCGAATTTTCAGGAATGAGTTTTTAGTTGCTGGTTTGTTTGGGTTGACGGGTCGTAACCTCTCTAATGTAACTATTTCATTGAGCGTGGCATCACAAGCGGCATACTCTATGACATAAAACTGAAAGAGAAGAAAACATCAAATTACAGAAGCTACGTTCTGTTGCCAAGATGCCACCAGTTTGACTGTTTAAAAACGTATCAGTCACATATTGTCTTTGACAATATACAGTATCCTTCAGGAAATTACTAAATTAGTTAGAATTTTTCTTTTAAACTGTTCCTGAGCTTCTATTCAAAAAGGAAATTAATTTGTCTTCAGTACTTCAATACTTTGTTCTGGGGGAAATCCCAAAACTAGTGCATGAGAGCACGAAAAAGAAATATCCAGAACAAAAACAAAAAGACTAATTGTCAGAAAGTCTGCTGATGGTTGTGAGAATTATACCACTTGTTTGCAATTAACCGGCTGTCACCAGCCTATACCAGATTTAGGATCACACTACTCAATAATAACATTTAAAAAAAAAAAAATAACATTCAAAAATCCAAGTGCTGGATCAATCACGTAACGTACAGACGTTTTGGTATACCATATCACATTTTAATCAAGAAATAAAATCAAACTCTTTTATAGCTGCATTACACTTACCTCTCCCTTCACCATGCGGACTTTCGCCAGCCACCATCCACAGGGTTCTTTGTCATTTGCTCTAGAATAAACCTGCGGGTAGAGCAGATCATACTACTTAATGCAATTTCTTGAGTTCTTCTCACAGAAATCTATTTAAAATGGGTCACTTTGCATGCAAAACATTTTTACAGAAAAACATAACAATAATCAATAACAACACAAAACAGCAGTTCCTCTCTGCTATTACAAAACACAACTAGAGAACAAATGCGGCTAGATGACCATGGCCAGACAATACCACTGTCAAAGATAAGAAACTACAGCCTTGAGGTTAGAGCCGGGCTACGTAACACTGTTTCACGCTTATGACAAATCAGATTCAGCTTCTCATCGAGCTAATTATTTAAATCAGGTGTTGTAAATGAATATAAAAAAGAGAAGTTACTGCACGGTAGCTCTGTGGGGACAGAGTGAGGCAGCGCCATGTAATAGAGCGTCCAACCAAAAGGCTTTTAGATCATATCCCAAATCTAGGGCCTTTCCTCATGACACCAATGGCAAAGCAGGTCAGGGAGAACTGAATATCAAGAACTGTGTCCTCGCCCATCTCGCCACGTCGTCCTGATTCTTATCACACTGCTGCCCTTTGCAACATTCACCCCTCCACCCAAAGCAGAGGTAATTTGCGCCACCCTCAGTACACCTGGGTACCGTGTGTATGCCAGGACCTGGATTTTCAATGATGCATATGCAGTGGCAGGCAGCAAATTACGACCACCATGCATTTCTCTTGGCCTGCTTGTTTTAAAATAGTAATTTCTCCTTTTCTACACATTCAATATTCATGTCCCATGTACACCTAGAAACAGCCTGCACTCTCTTTGACAACCATAAAATATGAGGCTTGAAATCCCTTCCATTTCAGAAAGATAATAGCAAAAAGATTTATTCAGTAGTTCATCTGGTTTGGCCTTGTAACTTGAACCTGGCAATCACCACCAGATATTCGCATCACAGTGATTTTATCCAAAACACCACCCAGGAAGAAATTAAGGCTATATTGACAGTAACTGTTGCAATTATAGTATGCAATGCTCCCAGCTTTTTTATATTAGTCACAGTGTTGATGATTTATGCTCGTACACTGACATAATTGAAGCCACCACAAAATATTAAAACCTACTCATAGCATATGCTGGCATAAGTTAATCACTTGGGCAGGGGAAAAAAACGTCAGGCATCTTCTGACAATGTGTCATTCAATGTGTCACAACGCCCAACCCTAATTCGCATTGACTAATGGAAGGGAAGTTCTTATCCATTACTTACAGCACATACCTCAACTTCATCACTCTCGTTTATCTCTTTCTGAAAACCTGCGGGTGGAGGAAATCGAACATCATGGAAGGGAATTTGACGCTCTGGCTGCCAACTGAAAGAGTAGAAAAACACAAATCAAATGAAACTAGGGCAATTTACAAGTAATTGTAATGTTGCTAAGTTAAAAAAAGAAACCAAGATACTTGCAATGACAGACAGGTATAGATGCACTGACATTAAGTTCATGGTCGTGGTTAATCATCATCTTATGAGAAGTTGTAAAAAAAGACCATGCAATGTAGCTCCAGTTGAAGAAACCAATAGTGATTAACCAAAACCAGTTTATTGTAGATGCATTGACTGTATTGCAAAATGCTGGTTAATTCATATTTGATAATCAACGTCGGGGTCTGATTTACGTAGCATAACTAACGTTTCTTATGTTAGCAAATATTAAATTAGTTCGCTACAGTAATAACCACTTAGATAAATCGCTATACTAGCTAGGTAGGTAACGTACAGTAGTTAAATGGATTAGCTATACTGCCACAATGAAAGCTAAAAACTCACTTGTTTTCAAAGGACACAGTGACGGCAGTTTCATGAACATCCTTTAAATATGCCTACACAGAGAAAAGGGTTATGAGAATTTTACAAAATGAACTATTGTATGCAAAGCCAGAGAGACAAATTAACAAGGCTAACGTCACAGTATCTACGGCACAATACCGTGAACACCTCAAACTTGCTAACTACCTAAAGTTAACTAGTTACTTGGCGAAACAAAACACCACAGTCTAGCTAGATATAAAAACAACTGTAATCAGACTTCTAGTTAGTAGGAAATATAACAAAATGTAGTAGTAGTAGTAGCTCGATGCCTGGCGTTAGCGTGCTAACATTCGTTGGCCCTGGACCGTCTGGGCCTGACGTTAGACCTAGTTGGCTGGGTTACATGGCTAGTAAAATGACAGCCCACTGACTGATGCAAACATCAATGTAGCAATTAGCTATTTAACTGACGTTAGCTACCTACAAACCCACCGTGTAAAAAGCCCCACTTGTCCCCCTGACTTCAACCGCTAGCTCGTCCATTACGCCTCTGCTAAGCTAAGGCTAGCTGGTTAGCAAAGAACACAGGGTGCGTGCAAAACTCTGTTCTCGTATCTCCCAGTACGTCGTTTTTTAGTTGGACCCTAATAATCTGATTTACAAAGTTGCAGTTCAAGATTTATAAAGAAACGAAAGCGAAACATTGAAATTACGCTACAAGAGACAGTTCGCAAATGCTCTTGCACGCATCGATGTAAACATAGGTGCCTCCCTTTCCCTAGTCACGTGAGAAGGGTAAACTTTTTCAGTTTCATTTCATTGGCCTTTTCCCATTTCTTGAACCCAACTGTTTTCTAATCAAAGTATTGTTTAAGGTCTCAAAGGTAAGTTGCGTGTTGAAAAGGTTAGACTGACAATTTACAACTAACAATTCCTCTGCACTAACGTCCACCCTGGATACCGTGCATTCTTTTGTCTTGGTACGCAAAGGTGATGAGCGGATGCAAAAGATCGGATCTTTACGTATGTGGCACCAGGAATCACATTCACAAGCGTGGCACGCTGCGTCCTCATTTAATTGAGTAAAACAGCACTCCTGTAATGTATTTTGATATTGTCGAACAACCCCGCCCCTGCTGTTGACAACCATACCCACAACATTCCCAGAGTTTATTTTTAAGCAAAACAGCCTCTCAACATCACCACCTTGTTTCAGAGTGGGGACTTGTTTTTTCCCCCTGCATGGCCATGCCTCCGAGGCAAACCACTGGTGTTTTGGCCTATAAACAGGTCAATAAACAAAAAAACGTTTTTTATAACTTTTTTCTCTCATCTGTACCAATAATTCTCGAGGGTACTAAAGGTGAAACACCCAAGTCATGTGGAAACTAACCTGCTAAAGAAAACGCCTCATCAAGACAACGATCCCAAGCAAATATTGGAGTGGCTCAATAACAAAACGTTGTGTGTCTTACAGTGGCTCACCACGTCCTGAACTCAATCCCATGAGAAACTATGGCACCTGATAATTGCGGTCCACAACCAAAATAATGGGGCAAACTCTTAACACTGCAAAGCAGGTACATACAGTCATGTGAAAAAAGTCAACCCCAGCCAGGCTGTATTTTTTCACATATTTGGACAAATGGATATGTAATCTACTTAAACGAGTTTAACAAATGGTTAGTCAAGGTTATGCCAAGTATTGTTATGGAAAAACATGAAATCACCCACTCACCCTTTTTTTCTGGAATGAGCAAAATACATATTTTAGACCCTAAATCCCCAAACATCACCAGAGGGACAAGCAAGAAAAATTCTAAAATGCATACACATTTTTTACTTATGAAGTTCTCAAGAAATCTGTCTGCTGGTGGTTTAAGAGAAAGAGAACTACAGACGTGGGCGCCGGCCTTGCAGCAAGGTCTGGACAGTACAAGTAGAAATGATGTGTGTAGAATATTAGACACAGTGTGTATAGTCTCCTGTGACTGTTTTACATTTTTTTGTATGTGAAGATGCAGGCATGATGGGCACTTTTCTAAACATTATCCTTTGGCATTTCACTCAGTTTTCATTGTTTTTCCCCCCTTATTTCACATACAAAAACATTTGTATCAGTTTTCCATTTTTAGATAGTGGGTGTTTATTTAACTATTGTAGTCAGCAACAATTAACTGAATGGGCGTGCTAAAAGACAATGCATAGTCTCAGATGATAGGTGTATATTTAATTATGAATTCACACTGCACTTTTTGCCTTACAATACATTTGGCAACTGTAAGTAATACACATTTATGTTTGTTTGTGTTGGTGGCCACCAAAGTGTAGTACACCCCGTAAGGGAATGATTCTAACATTTTCACACTAGAGGTCAGTACCGCACTCTCAAATACTATAATGGCAACAGCATGTGAGCTGCATTGGATTTTCACATACCTAACCAAAATTTATTTTAAAAATTCAAAACTGCACCAAGTAGAGTATACGCAAACACATGCCTTGTTAATCTTGAATGTGGACTGTCTTTATGCACAAGCCTCTAAGTAATAAAACCCTTTCTACCTTTGCAGTTTCATTTTGTTTATCATAGTTAAAAAAAAAAACACAAATAAGACACTAGTTGCATAGGTAAAAAAAGATTTAAAAAAGCCTCTGCAACATATGAAAATATTAAATAAAACGCTGCCATTTGAGTAAAAAACAGCACAAGGGAATACTAAGGGAATACCTAATACTTAAAGACCTAAAAAATACATAACACCACAATGCAATTGAGAAATAGTTTGGGGGAGAACCAATTTCCATTTCAGGAGAATCCTGCTTCAAGCCAGTAAAAGTAAAACTAATGAGGACTGGTCCTCCAGAATACCAAAAACAGCCATCCTGGGGCAGGGTTGCAGGTTAACGTTCAACGCATTGGATCAACTTTGGAAAATTGATTAAACATTTTGTCCAATAGCTTTTAAGTGCAGGGCACAGAGCATATGATTAAGGTCATATGGGATGACATGTCTCCTGCTCCAAGGCACATTTAGCCTTTTTAGTGGAGTCCCATGACAGAATATCCCAAAAGATCTGAGAGGTTAAGCCCTTCTTTCGAGGTAGTGAAGCCGGTTTACTATCCCGTCATAATACACTTCTTTACCCAGAGACACAAAGGAGTGTCTATTTTGGACGGTGGGAAGACAGACAGGGACCCTGGGTGTTATTAAATAATAAGATATTAC
The DNA here is from genome assembly GCA_016801125.1 of Novumbra hubbsi. Classification (NCBI taxonomy): domain Eukaryota; kingdom Metazoa; phylum Chordata; class Actinopteri; order Esociformes; family Umbridae; genus Novumbra; species Novumbra hubbsi. Next base: position 116,852 of record JACXGK010000251.1, read on the forward strand.
AATGGGTACTTTTTCAGAGGAGGTTGAGAAGCAATGCCTGGTCAATAATAAAATTGTCAATATGAGAGAAAGAGTGATGCACATGAGAGAAGAGAACCTTCTTGCCCTCTGGGGACAAGAGCTGTACAAAAAACACTGGTCGCAGTGCAATTGTGTTTCAAACTACGTGACATTGAAATGTTGTAGGTAAGAGGAAAACTAGTCAAAGTTGTTGGTTTTGAGTGAAGATGAATGCAAAGCAAAAAAAATCCTACATTTATGAGCTAATGCATACATCTACTTTCTCCACATGCTAAACCGAAACTCTGCAGTGTAGTTTATTGTTATGTTACAAGGTTTGACACTTCTAATTATACAGTCCCACCAATGTATTACATTCTATGGTAGGTGCATTACACTGCTGATACTCAATATATAGTACAGCCAAATTACATCCTTGATTCCATTCTTAAGGCAACGAGAGCCAAAGCCATTGCAACAACAGTAGATATGTCTTCTCTCACACAACACTTAATTGTATTGCTGAGCACTGTTCTCAGCTGAAAAGGATTTCACAGTTCTGACAAGATGTGTGGGCACGACAAAACCTAATGCGTTTGCCACAGGCAAGGGAATAGCTTGCCTCTTCTCTTCTATGCTGCAGAGGGCTCTGTGTGTGGCAAAGCCAGCCTCTCCCCAGCCTGAGAATGATGAAATAAAACCAGCTGGCGTGCCTGTCACACTAAGAGCTCTGACTCAGTGAGCAGTTCATGGGAGCCACTGCCGGGACCGCAGCTACCTCTCTTTGCTACAACGGGGGAAGAAACACCCCCAGAATCCCTCTCTGATTATTATAGACCGTTCCTTTTATATAGGAAAAAAGGTTCATTTTGCCGGGAGGGCATTGGCAAAAAAGAGTTGGGTTGTAGTTGTCAGTTTCATGCTGTTTGAAACCTTTTTAATATGAGGATACATGACGCAATACAACAGTCACCCGCCTTCTTCTTTTGTGCTTCAGCCTAGATGTGTGACAGGCGGTGTTCATCAGACAGACAGCGTTCAACCGTCAGTTTGACAGTAAACAAAATATGGAAAAAACCCAGAGATCCAATTATTCACTGTTAACAATGTCAAATAATTGTCACAGCTTCAAAATGGCGGACCTTTTGCACCCGCGACAGTCATCAGAGAGCTCAGTGAAAAGAGGCATCAGATGGGAAACGGACAGAGCCGACAGAAACATGACAACCCTTTCATTTGTCTGCCAGGGCCATCAGCATCCTCCTGATCAGAACATGGACCGGGTTCTGCAAATAAGATGTAATGGTGAGATATATCATCCGTGTAGCAAAGGGAAGCGCAACGACAGACTACAGAGAATAACCAGAATGTGAACTCTCTCCTAGTTAGAATATTTCAGTTGTTAATTTTATCAGTCATATCCAGATCCAGTAGGAACCGAGGGGCTTCAGAAGAATGAAAATAAAAATGAAGAATGTGACAAACACTGTGCATGCGAACATATTGATTCAGTATTGAGAATCATTATTTTACTTATGTACACTGCTCAAATAAATTAAGGCAACACGTAATCATCACAGTATAACACAAAGTCAGTAAAACCTCAGGAGTATCAATCGGTCCAGTTAGGAAGCATAGGCAATTGTGATTCAATGCCACCTGTTTTGGTGCAAATAAAAGTGGCAACAGGTGCACTGTAGAGGCAACAGCAAAACAACCCAGAGATAGGGAATTGTTTTGTAGATGGTGGCCACAGACAATTGCTCCCTCCTAATCCTTCCTGACTGATTCTTCTCTAGTTTTTCCAGCTTAGAATGCAAATAAAACAAATGTTCTGGTTTTTCTAGGTCTAATTTTTTTTTCTAGAAGCAAAGTCATCTTGACATATTAATATATTTGTTCAGGCTCTGTTTATGACAGTTGTGGACTAAGGTGATATACTATACATGCATTCTTCTGCATGGGTTTTAAGTCTGGCTATCAGGCATCATCATGTTTTATTACCAGTGCTTTTGTACACACCACTGTCGTTTATATACTATTGATGGTAGGGATACCTTGCCTTTCCGAATGGCAAAACGCTGCTTAATGTTTGTTTATAGCGCCCTGTGTAATAAACGTGCTAAATCTCTTTCTTTGATATATAATTGGAGAAAAAGCTGATATTAAACACACTCACAGGACTGGCTATTACTTATGCTTCTTCAAAAACCTTGTTTATCTACTTGTTTATCTACTATTCCATCTACAATGCCACTCTGGGAATCTTTGGCAGGATGTTACTGGCCACTGTAACACAGTTTAACAATTGTTAAATTACCATTTGTCTTTGCTATTTTAAATGTGTTTTCAAATGTGTTTTTAATCTCTATTTTGTATATGTTTTCTCTGTTTATTGGAGCAAAGCAACACAACAAAGATTGAACATGAATATTTGGGGAGTCAGAAACTCCGCAAAACAAACAACAGGTCAAAATGTGTGTAGTGAAGATTGCAGACTCATTGCTGTTAACTTTTATACTTCTATACATTTGCTTTAAGGTTGTATTGTCCCAATACCTATGCTTGCATGAAGTGAAGGGATAGAACTCTGAAAGTGCTGTTATTTCTAGTTGGTAAAACATATTAATTAATCTGTTAATCGTATTTTGATATGCCTAGTATGGCAAAAATACCCATTTAGACTTTGCTTTCCCAATTCTTTTAGAGATCCCTGTATGTACATTTTAACTTCATTTGAATGTGATGCAGATAACCACCTCCCTCTGAAGAGTCATAATTACAATGTAATTTAATTTAGGCAAAGATTAGCTAGGCTTCTGTTTTGTAAGGTGATACAGGTTCCTGAAACTCTGGTAAATGAATGTTTAAACTGAAAGCATTAGAGCATTCAGTCAATAAAACCACTGACATTACCTTGCTTATCAGATCTTCTTCTTTGACAGGCCATTTCACTAGACTAGAATAAAAGTATTAGAGAAAGCAATCTATGGCAGTTTAATTTTGTTATTGGTGTAAAATGTTGCTAATTATTAATGCAAATGTTTTCCAATTACACACTGTAAAAACATCTTACTCTAACAAGAGAAAATAGTTCTCTGTGTTACAATTGCCTTTGCTTGTCACGGCGCCTCCTGATGCCGTGCCTTCTCCTGATCACGTCGCACCCCGGCGTTCGACGTCACCAGCCTTTTAGGTGCCCTCGTACTCGTATGTCCTGTTTTCCCATGTCCTGTGAACACACCCTTCCTGATTACCCGCCAGCTGCATCTAATGTAGTTGGCTACTTAAACCCCTGTGTGTCCTGTCTCTGTGTCCGTGATTGTTTCCTGTTATGTGTATACGGTCGTAGTCCGTTGTACTACACCCTGGTACATTATAGACTGAATAAAGAGCCTTTTTGAGCCTACCGCCTGCGCATTGGTCCGCTTCCTGAAACACCTCTGACATTGCTATTAGAATTCTTATGCTTAACGTATTTGAGCACATTGTTATCATAACAGCAGCATCAGTGTGTACAGTGCAGCAGGTCCATGATTTATGCTACTGGACATGGAAGCTGCAGAGTAACAATTCCAATGTAGTGTATTATCACCTTGTACCAAAGTTATCAAATTAATCCAATCGAACATCAGGCATCATATACAGTGGGGAGAACAAGTATTTGACACACTGCGGTTTTTGCAGGTTTTCTTTCTACATACTTACAAAGCATGTAGAGGTCTGTCATTTTTATCATAGGTACACTTCAACTGTGAGAGACGGAATCAAAAAAAAATCCCGAAAAATACATCGTATGAGTTTTGAGTAATTAATTTGCATTTTATTGCATGACATAGGTATTCGATCACCTACCAACCCATAAGAATTCCGGCTCTCACTGACCTGTTAGGTTTTCTTTAAGAACCCCTCCTGTTCTCCACTCGTTACCTGTATTAACTGCACCTGATTGAACTTGTTACCTGTAGAAAAGACACCTGTCCACACACTCAATCAAACAGACTCCAACCTCTCCACAATGGCCAAGACCAGAGAGCTGTGTAAGGACATCAGGGATACAATTGTATACCTGCACAAGGCTGGGATGGGCTACAGGACAATAGGCAAGCAGCTTGGTGAGAAGGCAACAACTGTTGGCGCAATTATTAGAAACTGGAAGAAGTTTAAGATGACGGTCAATCACCCTCGGTCTGGGGCTCCATGCAAGATCCATGCAAGATCTCACATGAGGAAGATGAGGGATCAGCCCAGAACTACACGGCAGGACCTGGTCAATGACCAGAAGAGAGCTGGGACCACAGTCTCAAAGAAAACCATTAGTAACACACTACGCCGTCATGGATTAAAATCCTGCAGCGCACGCAAGGTCCCCCTGCTCAAGCCAGCGCATGTCCAGGCCTGTCTGATGTTTGCCAATGACCAACTGGATGATCCAGAGGAGAAATGGGAGAAGGTCATGTGGTCTGATGAGACAAAAATAGAGCTTTTTGGTCTAAACTCCACTCGCCGTGTTTGGAGTAAGAAGAAGGATGAGTTCAACCCCAAGAACACCATCCCAGTCGTGGAAACATCATTCTTTGGGGATGCTTTTCTGCAAAGGGGACTGGACAACGGCACCGCATTGAGGGGATGATGGATGGGGCCATGTATCGCAAAATCTTGGCCAACAACCTCCTTCCCTTAGTAAGAGCATTGAAGATGGCAACGACCCGAAACACACAGCCAGGGCAACTAAGGATTGGTTTTGTAAGAAGCATCTCAAGGTCCTGGAGTGGCCTAGCCAGTCTCCAGACCTGAACCCAATAGAAAATCTTTGGAGGGAGCTGAAAGTCTGTATTGCCCAGCGACAGCCCCGAAACCTGAAGGATCTGGAGAAGGTCTGTATGGAGGAGTGGGCCAAAATCCCTGCTGAAGTGTGTGCAAACCTGGTCAAGAACTACAGGACACGTATGATCTCTGTAATTGCAAACAAAGGTTTCTGTACCAAATATTAAGTTCTGCTTTTCTGATGTATCACATACGTATGTCATGCAATAAAATGCCAATTATTACTTATAAATCATACAATGTGATTTTCTGGATTTTTGTTTTAGATTCCATCTCTCACAGTTGAAGTGTACCTATAATAACAGTTACAGACCTCAGCATGCTTTGTAAGTAGGAAAACCTGCAAAATCGTCAGTGTATCAAATACTTGTTTTCCCCACTGTATATTTGGTCAAATTTTCTACCCTAAAATACTTACCTAATTGTAATGTTTTCATAGGGGTACAGTAAATGTATTCCTGTTGTGGGCTGGATCTTAGTCTGAAGCTAGTGTCACCTAAAACAAAATAACACATCCACTGGTATGTTTTTCTAAGAGAAATTTGAACTTGCAAATACAGACAAGTGGGTGTGATTTTATTAAAAGTCAAGAAGATTTGTTTTGTTTTTGTCAGCAAAGTTTATGGACAGAAGGCCAAAGGAAAAGCTGGCTAAAACGATACATTATTGATTGCATTCCACACTCCATTATTTAAAAGTTAAGTGTACCATAATAGAAATGAATTGCCCGCTTTGTTGTTTGCATTTTATATGGAATTCTGGGCCCTTGAGACAATTGTCCTAGTCGTTTTATAGTAAAAAGAAAAGACTAGCCTTTATCCTGATATGCCTAACAAAACAGATAACTAATAATTGCAACAGTATAACTACTGTCTATTTGAAGATGAGCCTCTAAATGGAGTTGTACCACACTAAGACACAAACTTTCCAATGCCATCTATGTTCCTGTATGCAGTACGTATTTCATTGTGCAATCATTAAAACATATCCCAAGGTTGAATATGTTCCAGAGATGATTGACATTCCTGCCTATTTCAGATGTGCTGTTTAAGATGGAATGTTCATGTTGTGTACTATCTACTTTAACTGAGTAACAAACCTTTTATAGATGTATTTATGTGTTTTTTATTTCATGTTTTATGTATTATTTTATGTGGATGTTTGTAAAAAACTGAAACGTTGTATTAATTATTTAGCCTCTGGAGAAGTTGCAAAAACATATTTTGTTTTGAGTCAATGGGTTAATCTTTAATATTCATGTATAGGATGGATTTTATCCTCAATGAGACTTCATTACCAATATGAAAAGGTTAAAGAACTGGTGAAAAAGCAATGAAGTTCAAGTAAGAATTTTTGTAATCTTTAACGAGAAGGTCAATACATTTCTGCTGGTGAAGTTTATGATGGCTCAGGGTCATCCATTTATAAACCATCTTGACATTTATAACTGGCATTACTTGAATCTCCTCTCATTTAGGCACTCATCACCCGCTCCTTTAGGTGGCTGGGTCTCTTTCTCATAATTTCCCTTATTAAAGCTGCTGCTCACTCCTCAGTTGGAAATGTGCCCGAGACTAGGTGTGCACAAGCCCCAGATATATTTTAGATTTTGACCCATCATTAATTTCAGTCTGACAAACACAGTACGTTAAAAACACAAAAAGGTATTGCTGATCAATTAATAGAAAATGAACTCCGTTAGGTTATTCCATAACTTTAGAATATTAGATTTACCTCTGTATGGCTTTAACAGAAATGAGTACGTCCTAGAGCATTGATCAAAATAGATTTTCTATTTCAATACACTCAACAATGTTTACCCTGTTATGATTATAATCAGAAAATCTAGGAGATATTGGTGAAAGGGGAGGAGTAACAGTCCCCATTAGGTATTTCTGATCCATAGACGGTGATGTAAGCACAAAAAGAATTCAGTGTAACCCAGAAACATTGCGGAAGGCAACCATTTCTACTACAACATTAGCATAACGTTTTAAATTATGCAGAGAAAAGTAAAATAATTAGTT
>JACXGK010000252.1:0-52166 GCA_016801125.1 Novumbra hubbsi
GGGTCTGGGGGGGTCTGGCTGTCTCAGGCTGGGGTCTGGGGGGGTCATGCACTACTGCAAGGGGTCTTCTCCTACGGTCCACTGCTCCTTCAGCAAAACATATCTAAGCTTTCTCCATTTTCTTTCTCCATTATGTAATTGCAGAAATGCATGTTAAAACATAAGTTAATACTGTTTATAGCAGCTTCACATGCATGCGTGTCATTTCAGTGCTTTCAGGAATATGGCGACCAAAACTTAAGGACCATATTGTGTACAGCATTTAAATGCATGTACTGTATATCCTCCATTCAGGGAAGATTTTAGGACATATCGGATACATAACGATGCAAAATCATGTTTCACGTGATATATTCTCAAAATATTCCCAGGACAGAGAAACTCATTGTGGGCCAGATGTAACAGGACCAGGGGTCATGACCTAGGCTCTGTTTGAACATTCGGACCGTAGTGAATGGCAGCACATCAGTCGCTAAGCGGCACAGAGCTTGACCCACGCGGCCCCTGTAGAGGCGCCGAGGCCCACCTTTGACGAGGACGCCTGCAGCGCACACAGCTCTCCCATGACGGTTCTCCGCGACACACGTGTACTGGCCCTCGTCTTCTGGACGCGCACCGCGGACGGTGAGCTGGGCCAGGCCCCCCTCAGAGGAGGAGCGGGCGTCCGGCATGGGCTTGTCTGAGGGGTGGGGAGAGAGAAAGATGTGTCACACCTAAACACAATCCACTCCCATCCAAAATGGTTTATCTTACACTTGGGACAGAGTACACTTCAGTCCCGTAAAAGTAACGGACGGATGTACTACGTGGGGGGGCAGGGGATCATGCAAGTTGTGTAATGCGGAAATCCATGTCATATAAAATCAAATCCATGTCATATAAAATCCAATCCATGTCATATAAAATCCAATCCATGTCATAAAATCCAATCCATGTCATATAAAATCAAATACATTTCATAAAATCAAATCTTTGCCAAATATAAATATTTCTATATATATATATATATATATATATATTGTTGGCAAAGCTGAAAAATGACACCTTTTTTGGTAAAAAAACAACAACCTGCGGCCATAACTGATTTAAATGATGTGATGGTCCGGACTGTTCCTTTATCAGATGCGTGTTTCCGAGCAGGCCTGTGTATCCGCGAACAGGCATAGTGGGGCTATAGCTCCATGCTAAATCAACCTGTATGAGACGTACCGCTTTATCAGCAGCGGCAAACATGAAACGACTCTTGCTCCTCATGCTGGACCACACAATCCCAAGAAGGGTATTCACTTTGAACACCAGAGGAGCTTTGTTTGTCATAGTGGTAGGCATTTCATAATAAGCCCGCAGGAATCGTCCTCTTGGAGGGAGAGTCTCCGATGTCTGCATTTGGAGCACAAACCCCAGCCAAGTCTGAGAAGGGTTTCAGGAGGGAGCGATGCATGTTTTTCCTTTATATGGTTCCTAGGCCTCATATTTGTTTAATGGCTGTGGGTGTATTTTCCACCGGCAGGAACAGATGAGAGGGCTGTGAATCGGTCGGTGCTGAGGTCCCTGCTGGGAGCAGGGGAACAACCTCTCTTCCTGAAGGTAAGTGTGATGCCATTAACGGTTCATCCATCTTTAAGGGGCCAGAGGATAACATCAACAGTTCCAGCACATCTCAGACCATGAGCACTAAGATCATTGTGCAAACTTTGTGTCCCAAATGTTATGACCTGGGAATGCATTATACGTTGCCCTTCTCTCAAACTCCTGTTTGTTTAAAAATGGTATTTATATTTTAAAAGCTTTGTGGCGTCGTTTTTTTTCCGATGAGGATAATTCAACTCAAAAACACGTGAAGGAAAAAACAAGCGTAAGCAACATCCGCAACCCACCCCATTATTTTACAAACAAGTTCAAAGTTCAAACGTTTAATAGAATCCCTTGAGACTTGGCTTTCAACAGGGGTCGAAGTGATACCGACAAAATCTAACTCTTCAACATTATTCAAATCAGTCTTGGAAAAATACAAAGGGATAAAATCCAGATTATGATCCATTTTAATGAAATATGGAGATAAAAATAATGTAAGTTATACTGGTTAGATTCAGTGGTCAATGTCAAATGTCAAAGCCATATCCCACTCTTCAAACGATTATGACCATATTACTGAAATAGGGAAGGTTAAAAATAACCTTACAATAATAATATGAAAACACTGTTATTACTGTGTAAACTTGAAATTCTAGTTAAGTTGTTGTGGCTCGCTTTTATTTTGGAGTCATGCCCTTCAGAACAGATATTCATGAGCTTTGAGCAGCCGAGCAGTAAAATAGTGATCATGGTCGCCTCACGCTAAGAGAAAAGACTTAACAGACCCACTGCAGTTTAATCCCAAAGGGCACACTATTCCCCTTTAAAGTATGCTGCTTTTGACCCTCAGTGAACTATATAGTATGCAGGGTGCTGTTCAGGATGTATTACACCCAATTAATGGGGACCTGTTCTGGGGGTTACAACTTCTCTTGTCGGTTTGGATTTAAATGGTTTGGCCTGAGACGTGTAAAGCGAGACGACTGCTGCTACTTGTTGATTGCTAACACGGTTTTGAACATATGACAACGAAAGTGTTGGCTATCACCCTCCGTCAAACGGCACTCACTGAAAACACAGCAGGGGAAGGAGCGTCAATGTCACTCGGGGACAGTAGCGAGCAATGAAATGTAAGTAGCATTATGTGGCTTTACAGAGATTTTTTAAAAATCACGTCATCGCTTTCACTGCTGAAGTTGACCATTCATAATAAAAGGGATCAGACGTTGCTTTAAGCGGCAATGTTGTACACACAAACTGAAATTAAATCATTCGCACACACTCTTAAGAAACATGCAATTAAAACAAAAGCACCCTGAATCCGAAAAGCGTAAAAAAACGAATATTGTCTACCTCTAGTGGTTAAAACGGAAAACTAGATAACCGCTGGGGTTGCACATTTCTGATAACTTTCCCAAACTCAAATGAAAATCCAGTCGGTATTAACATGGCAATGCAAGTTATTACAGGGACAGAAGGAATTGTAGTCTGCCTCTCACCATTTAAGAGCCAAGAAACAATAGGGAGAGGCTTTCCTTCCACTGAACACTGCAGAAGGAAGTCCTGGCCTTCACTCACTGAACATCCCTTCAGGACAGTAGAGAACATGGGTGGTCTCCCCTCCAGCCTAGGGTCTACATTGAAGGGGTTACACAGACAACATTTAATTTACATAATATTTATTACATCATATTGCACATTGAGGGAATGTCTTGTAGTGGTCCACGTAAGTTAATGTGTTATTAGGTTTCTGCACGCCAAAATGTGGTAGAATACACGTCATGCATTTCACAATGCTGGATACACCACCCAAAAAATTCTTATACACCATCTTGGCGCTTTCCAATCGTAGATGGGAAGGGGGCAATCCACACTCTGGAACCAGTGAGGGAAATCAGCAGGTTGAGAGAAATGATCTTTTGTATGGTCTCTCCAGCAGAGGGCAGGAGTACACAAAAGAACAGTTGCAGGCCCTTCTAAAGGACACACTTCCCACAGACACAGTCTCAAGCAAAACTAAATGAATCATTTAAAGTGTTTGGCACAGTTCTGCCCGACTCTCTCCTTTTGCTACATCATCTAATCATTAGACTTGTGGGTTGTTCCATATTGTCCCAGCGAGTTTGTTATGACATGAGTCTGTCACAATATTTGTCAGATATTGGGCCTCCCAAGTGACAGCTAGAGTGCCCTCTTTCATATCCATAAGGTGATCAGGTTAAAACCTTGAGTGTTCCAATAGCTGAGGGGGAGCTGGCAAAGACTGTGAGAGATGCAAAGCGCCTAAAAAGCAGAGAAATGATCTTTAGCAAGGATTTCTTGAACTTATCTTGGGCCACCTGTGAAGCTAACCAAGGTCGTCAGATTAGTGACAGCAGCCTTACTTAAATTCCTTGTTAGACAAGCAGTGTCAAAATACATAAGGGCTTGGCGTGGAAGCTTATGAACAGGGCTGTAGATACAACATGACAGAGTTAGGGACAGGACAAATAAGGGCTACAAATACTTTCACTTCACTACAGGTGACATTACCATGCCAATGTAAATCCACTGTCTTTTGTTTCCAATGATTTGACTCATGATGTACATTTTGTCAACCAGGCCATGAATAGGTTAAGGACCACCTGAATGGCAAGTACATGCAAGTTACAATACTGCTGAAAATGGACTTAAAAAAACATCTGTTTTTTCTAACATCTCCATAAATGGCTCATGGGCTTACTACACAAGCCAGCAAGGCGTCTTTTGAGGAAATGTTAGAAAACAGTTTCACTTTGATTATTATCAAATACAAATATGCTTTTATTTTGATACAGACAGCAGACAGCGTATAAGGACCAGTCCAAAAGCAACACTGTCTCCTTACAGTGGAACACAGCCCAAGTCAGCATTGTGGCTCAGGAATGATGAAAAATCTGATGTGCTCACTTAGCCCTACTTCATCATTACCATGTTTTGATTGAGAGAGTCAGGGGGGAAATGAAAGAAAAAGGATCTAGAGATAGTGGAGATTGTATTCTTAAGTCTAAGCTATTGGGATTTTAACTGTAGACCAGTTCACTGTGAAGAATTAATGTAATACATTAACTGTGCAGCCAAGGATTTTTTGCCACATTGCTTGAATGATAACAAACCCTAACCACAAGATCACACATTCTCGCATGGCCTTATTTTCTGTCTTTCTGTGATTAGAAATGATGTCCCAATTAGGTTTTATATACTGTACCTTGTTTTCTTACAGAGAAAATTGGTTGTCACATTATGCAGACTTACATGCCTATAGATATGTTAATTTCTGATGACTGTTTGCTAGTCTAAATATGGCAGTGTTCAGTGTGTGTGTGCCAGAAATTAAAGGCAATGTAAGTGATTATCCAGCAATGTAAGCTATTACAATATATGTTCTGGTTCAGAGTGTTTTATCACATTTCATGATGCATTGTTATCTATGGTAATGAGTCAGCCACTTATGAAAACCAGTTTTCTCTGTAAAAAATAATTTGAATAATAAATTGCCCAGGATATCAACTACACAGCACATAACGACTGAAAACTAGACATGTTTTAAATGTCCTCTTTCAAATCGAAGTAAAAATAAATTTTGGTTTTCATTCAAGAGAGTAATTTTGAGTGTTATTTTACTGTAAAACCATGACTCTCCCTTTCTCCTTTATTTTCTTCCAGTCTGGATTATAAAATGTGTCCTTCTGACCAATGTTCCAAGACATTTTGGAAAGCACACTAAATATTGTTCTTGTGATCAAGACATTTGGAAAGCACACTAAACACTTACTCTTGACGTTGAGGTTCCATGTTGAAGACATCTTCCCAGTGCTGGTAGTCATTGTGCATTCATAGGTCCCACTGTCTCTCTTCTGGACATTGTCCACTGTAAGGATGTGGGCGTTGTCATCCTGCTGGAAGCTCAGTCCTGCTCTGGGTCTCAAAAGGAGGCCATCTTTAAACCAATTCAGGATAGGCATAGGGGAACCTGAGACTGGAAAAACACACATCACTTGCCAATCGAATGGTTTAATATGCATTAATAAAATGGCTATGGCCAATTATTGAACATTGTCCAAATTGTTGGTCAAAACATGGTCAAAATAACCTACTTTTGGAATGTATTGAGAAGGGCAGGGAGTGGGGGGTTAAAAGTAGGTAACATTAACAATTCTTTAATGTTATGAGCTCATTTAAGATGTACTGAGAAGAAGCGAAAAAATCTCCTGTGACCTGACGAATCAAACCTTGCAATTATTTTTGGGAATCATGGACACACTCTGAACTAGAGAGGAGAGGAATCATCCGGCTTGTTATCAGTGCACAGTTAAAAAGCCAGCATCCGTGATGGTATTGGGGTGCATTAGTTGACTTAGTATGGGTGACTTGCACATATGTGAAGGCACCATTAATGCTGAAAATATACATAGGTTTTGGACCAACATATGCTGCCATCCAGACCACATCTTTTTTGGGGAAAGCCTTTCTGATTACAGCAAGACAATGCCATAACACATTTTGCATGTATTACAGCAGCATAGCTCTGTAGTATAAGAGTTTGGGTGCTACACTGACCTGCCTGCCATTCAGACCTGTGACCTATTGAAAATATTAGGTATATTATGAAACGGAAAATACCACAATGGAGGTCCTGAACTTTTGAGTAGCTGAAGTCCTATATCAAGCAGGTATGGGAATACATTTCAAATTCCAAACTACAGCAATTGGTCTCCTCAGTTCCCAAATGCTTGCAGATTTTTTTTTAAGAAGAGATGATGCAACACAGTGGTAAACATGCCCTTGTAACAAAGTTTTTGAAACCTGGTGCTGGCATCAAGAAAACAATAACATTTCTGTTTCAACATCTGATTTGGTGTCTTTTTACTATTGTCAATGAAACATGGCAATTCATAATTTGTACAGAAGAAAGCATAACAATTCCTGAAAACAGGCACATACAAATACAAAAGAAAATGGTTTGAATCATCATTACCTTGGCATTTAAATGTGACTCTGGTCCCCTCTGCAGCATCCTGGCTATGAGGCACCGAGTCAAATCTGGGTGGAGCCCCTGCAGTCACAGCCGCTCTGTCTGACCTGCTCTCCCTGGCCTGCCTTCTGCTCTCCTTAGGGGGCTCAGAAGATGGCTCTGGGGGCCCCTTCACTGTATGTCTTGAATCCCTGTCAGGGGCTCTGCTGTGAGGCTCTGGCCTAGCCTGGGCAGCCCCCTGACCTCTCAGGTGCTGCGGGGGGGCGGTGCTGGCAGCCTTCTTAGAAGCCACCCGAGGCTTTCTGGGGGCCTCTTCTGGCAGGTTTGCAGAAGCCTTGATGGATGTCGCAGGGGATGCAGCATTAGTCTTCAATGTTGGACCTTGGGCACCTGGGTCTCTGGTTTCGTTAGTGGATGTGTTGAGATCTCTGGGTTCTCTGGCCTCAGTCCTTTCTTCTGTCTTGGTAGGTGAGCGTCGGTCAGTGAGCAGGCCATTAGTAGTGTGCATGATTTCAGTGGTGTCAGTGGCCTTTGGGACAGGAATTACTGGAGTAGAGGGAGCCAGGCTGCAGAGGTATCAGTAATAAGGTTGAACACCTCCATGTCAAATAACAACTGGGGAAATGTTTTGTATCCAACTCACCGGAATGTAAATCATAGAATAAGTGATATTACCATGCTGGGAATAGTATAAATTACATACTCACATGCCTGTGTCACTGCCTGAACCTAAAAAAGGAATGGATATACACATCATTTCCAAAATATGTCAGAAATGCCATTAGGGGCCATTAACTGTTATGTCAAAAGCACTTAAAATTGTCCTAAATGACACCCTATTACCCATGTACAAAAGTGGGCCTAATGCAATTTTGCGGAAGAGTGTTGATGAAATTCAAGCCTTGTGATTGGGTGTGGTGTCCTACCCTGAACAATTAGCTCCGCCATAGCTGTGGCTTTACCAGCACTGTTGGCCACAGAGCAGACGTATGTTCCTGCATCTTCCAAGCACACCTCCCGAATCTCCAGGAAGTGGATTCCTGATCTCTCAAACATGCTGAAGTGGGAAGAAGTGTGGATCTCCTCATCTCCCTGTAACATCCAGACAGAATAGGTCAGAGAGGGAGAAGGAGATGGGGAGGTGGTGGGAGAGAGTGAGAAGCACGAAGAGAGAGGGAGAAAAGGAGAGCAGGGAAGAGACAGAGAGAAAGAGGGAGGGAGGCAAATAGATATGAATAAAGAAGAGACACCATTCTTCCCCTGTGAGATACAACATACATCATTTATGTTCCATTTAGGGTTACTAAGTTCCAGTATCTTTCCAATTCAGTATTACCTGGACACGTTCGACCAGGATCTCTGGATAACCTGAGAATTTCTGCTGACTTACTGGAATTTTGCAGCCCAAATGATCACTTCATGAGCTCACCTTGAACCAGGTAACCAGGGGCTGCGGACGTCCTGTGGTTTTAGCAGAGAACTTGCCACTCTGTCCAACCCGGGCAAAGACGCGGGAGGGCTTTGTCACAAACTTGGGGGGGCTCTCCCCCCAGATGCTAGGCCTGCTCTCCCCCAAGATGCTAGGCCTGCTCTCCCCCGCTGGAGCCCCGAACCGTCCGCTGGAATCAGAGAAAACAGCCACTCACTACCTCAGCTTCTAAATGTATGTCCGCTCAATTACATCACTCGGGCAAACCAATTCCATCTGAATAATGACTTGATATATAAACACGACCATTTGGTCACATATGTATTGTGGAAATACAAAACAATTTCATTAAGACTCATGTTGAACAGATGCTGTATGGTTGAATGGTTCATAGTGCTTAATGCTTCCCAAACGGCACCCTATGGCTTTTCTGACTGAATTATGTTCAACCAGGGTGCAAAGGGCACTGGTGAAAAGGGCACCATACAGGAATTAGGGAGGTATCTTACCCTGTTCTACTCGAGGCTGTCGGGTTGTTCGTCTTCCCTGCGTTCCCTATGAGAGATGGAAAACACGCCTCAGATAATGAAGGAAAAACCTGCCTCAACGATACCTCCATTGAAAATGTTATTTTTTTTCCAAAGCAGTTCACTCCGCAGGGAATAGGACGCAGTTTGGAAGACCGACAGAAAGAACAGAGCAGTATGAAATGTAACAGAACGTGTGCTGGGCAGTGCTGCACAATGCTTTATATCTCACAGCAAGGCCCTGTTAAGCGGTGTTTGTACTGCTACTAGTTAAAGAGGGCACGCTCCATATGTTTCTGTTTGTGTTTAGTAACCCTGGGGTGCCTGCATATCTGTTTATGATCCTCGTAAAGCTGAACAGACGTGCAGGACATCTGAATGTTTACATACTTCTCACTAGAAAGCAGTAGGTACCAGACCCCCGTTTTCATGCATAATGTAACCCAAGTATCCATAGAGAAACCATCGGAAATGGAAAGGCAAAGCTGGCATGGTGCATACCAAGGAATTTTAAAATGAATGTGCCAATTCCACTTATGCTAACGGGAAAAAAAAGTTCCTGAAGCCTTCCGTGAGGACAGTATGAAGGCTGCAACCCAAATAATACCCTACTGGGCCCTGATCAGAATGTGGTGCAATATATAGTGCATAGGGAGAAACTTGGTCCAAAGCCATGTGTTGGCTATACCGTTTAGCACTTAATGTGTTCCTTCTGAAATGGGAAATAGAAAAGGACATTACCTGCAGTAAGTCCAAACATCCCTTGGGCACAGAACTAAAGCCTGTGTACATTATGCATTACAACACCTCTAACATTTTATAGAGTCTAGTAAATGTGCTGGCACTCAAAATATTCAGCTCAGCCTTTGTTTAATTTCACATGAACTATTGATACTGGGCACATTTCTCAGGGTTATTTGGAAGTCTGCTGTCAATGTAATATCTTACAGGAGCTACAAAGGCAGTCAACCCTCCCTCCCCCAATCACTGTGTGAGTCTTAAATGGCACCCTATTCCATGGGGCCTATTCAAAAGTAGCATACTAAATTGGGAATAGGGTGCCATTTGGGATTTAGTGGACTGTACAAAGGCTGCCATTACCTTCTACGGTGATCTCCACGGTGACCTGGAGACTCCCGGTGTCGCTGACCGCATCACACGTGTAGAGTCCAGCATCACTGTCCTGGACACCGTGTACCACCAGGCTGAAAGTTCCACGGCTACTCTGTTCCATGACGATACGCTCTCCGGCTCTTACGGTTTTCCCATTCCTAGACCATGTGACCTGGGGCTCAGGGTACCCTCTCACCTGGGGACGATGGGAGAACTTCAGTGGATCTTAACTATATAAAATATACTAGTATGGATTAATATCATGGTTAAAACTAAACAGTTGATATGGTCAATATCTCTACTAAGTGTTGCTCTTCATGCAGGGATGTTTAGGGAGGAAGCAGGTAAGATGCTAGCAGTGCAATACTCTGAATGAGCCATTTTATGTTCCTGTACTCTGTTTTTCAACAAAACCCCAATATCCTTCCTCCAGTTCATAGTCCTTTCCTGATGCGGCAACTCTCTCAACGTTCCCTCCTACTACATTTAGTGACAGGTAAAGTAGCCACCACTCAGCATTTTGTAAAACTATAGATTCTTTTTTGCAAAAACACCTGGCCCTACTTATCATACCAACAGTCAGGAGTAGAGTACGGCACTGTAGCGGAAATGGCACATGATGTTAACTAGTAGACAAGAACGGGTACAGGAGCTCTTTAAAACATGTCTCATGTTCCCTGTCTGGAAGGGATTCCCACTTCCCTCCAATTCAACTCAGTCAAATTCCCTAATCTTACCACGGCTTGTTTTCTCTAAAGTCTTTGAAGCATCTCAAATCTACAGGCAGAGCTCACAGCTAATATGTACAGCGGATGGGCAATGTCTTCCTCTACCACTTTGTTTCCACTGGTGGCGTGCTAAAAATCCTCCTCCTGAACCCCTGGGACTTTATATTTTGGAGATCATGGTAAACCCAAACGAGCAGAAATCCATCCTTCTCTTGAACCCCTGGGACTTTTTATTTTACAGATCATGGTAAACCCAAACGAGCAGAAATCGTATGGGTCATTTTTACCAACAAGACCCTAGCAAAGGCAACTGCTTTTGAATTAGCAGTAAGACCAAAAGAAAGGGGGAAATTGTTAACCACTGCAGCTGCTACGCATTTCAGACAGAACCTACAAAACTAATATGGCTTAACCGCTAGAAACCAACAGATTGATTCCATATGGAAACCAAAAATCGAAGGCGAGGTGAAAAAATAAATAAGTAGAGCATCGCTCTGAAATCGCACCACTCACATTCCAGACTGTCAAACGGGCTTCTCTCGTTTTTAATCAAATATTACCTCTGCTGTACTTGGTCCTCCCAGTTTGCAAAAAAAAAATGGCAGCATTAGGTTTAAAGTCGTCATTAAATCAAACAGACACTGGCATTTCCCTGTAAACTCAGCTGCTTGACGCTCGGTGCCACAGAGATTTTATGCAGACTTCAGACTTCTCCTAAAGCCCCTTGTGGTCAAGCTCTGGGCCTCAATCCTCCTGAATGACCATGTTCACATGCTGAGTTCAGAAGAGATAAAAACCATGGAGTGTTTACACAGAGTCGAGTTCCTACAAACCGAAGAAACAGACATGAGCACCATATTGGCTGGTCAGGGCGAAAACAACTACACAACAAGTCTAGTGACAGGGCCATCGTCCAATTCTCCGAGAGCAGAGGAAACAGACATGAGCACCATATTGGCTGGTCAGGGAGAAAACAACTACACAACAAGTCTAGTGACAGGGCCATCGTCCAATTCTCCGAGAGCAGAGGAAACAGACATGAGCACCATATTGGCTGGTCAGGGAGAAAACAACTACACAACAAGTCTAGTGACAGGGCCATCGTCCAATTCACCGAGAGCAGAGGGTGGCGTTTGCTCTCTGGACATATGAACCTAGCTTTTAAAGAACATCGAAAAATACCCAAGAATGAAAAAAATACAAAGAAATAGAGGGAGAGGCCAGAGAGGAAGAAAGCTGGATACATTCACTCTAGTTCATTTTGAGTCTTGCTACTGGAACCCAATGTGTCGCCACATTAAGGGTAATGCTTCTCATCCAATTACGTTGGGAGAAAAGCAGCCGTTAAAACGAAATGCCATCGCATTTAAAACTGATCAAAGGGAAGCCACAAACGTTTCTGTCTTTTAATAATGTAAGTCATTTCCACTGCCACGGTCTCCATGTGAAATAACTAGAAGGGATAATTTAATCTGTTGTGACTTCAGACAAGTTCCACATCATAACATTATCAGCACTGTGTGGTTTCCTGCTCTTAATACACTATTTTGGACCAAAGTCCTGATAGCCAATAGGACAGCATCTGGAATGATACCATTCCATTTCCATCCCACCAAGAAATACATTTGGTTTATTTCCCCATGGTAATTCTCCAAAGGCCTGGTACTGAGGATGACTTTTCAACTTTGTATAGGGGAGACACCTGCAGTGGATTACCTCAGAAGATGGCCCCTGACAGAGAAAAATTGCCTGTTGGCTACCACTCAATGAACATGCATAAAAACCTATTAACGTATTCCCACCTGTGTCATAGCATACATCATATAAACTAGGGATCTCTCCCACTGAATGGAGATCGCAATACGTGTCCAAAACGGCACCATATTCCGTTAATAGTGCACTACTTTTTACTTACATTTGGGCTCTGGTTAGAAGCAGTGCATCACATTGGGAGTTAGAAGAAAAGAAAAAAAAAAGGACACCTTGGTTCATGGCCGCGGGGAAATGTTTTCAGCAGTGCATGTTGTAGAATTAAACTGATAACAAATACAAGGGAGATGCATGCCAGTCGGCCGGAAGGTTTAGAGAGGACTGGACTCTCGTCTGGGGGGCTGTATCACCTCCAGCACTCCTACTTCCCACAGCGATGACGCTGTCAGAGTATTTACAGTGACATCAATTATCCAGGGTGACCTACGATAGTGAAAGCACACGTTTTCCTATGTTTTTTATTTTCTACATTTCCCCCTGTGGGAATCGAACTCACAACCCTGGCGTTGTAAGCATCATGCTAATATTTGAGCTACAGCGGGGCATCGTCTGTTGATTGCATGACTGGGCGAGCAAAAAAGTAGATTCACATGTTGCGAACATAAATGAATGATTTTTCAAACTTCTCCTGGCTGTGAATGACCACACTGTACTTGTGAGAATCCCACATCACTTACAGACATCAAGTTAACGTTTAATCCTGAACTAACATTCCACTGGAATGGAAATAATGAAGTATTTAACTGCTGTTTCAACATTCAAACAACCTGATGCCTTCATCTCATCAATCTTTTCTTTTTCCTGGCTTTGCCGAAAATGTCAAGCTACACAGCCAAATAGCTGCTATGTTCACGTTATTTTATAACAGTTGCACGCACAGGACAAGCTAGGCAAACCAACCAAGCCACTTTTTTGATATCGGATTCCTTCTACCCAATGCAAGAAACAAAGACGAGTGTTCATATTTTTTAGAATTCAAAGAGTTTTTTTAGAATTCAAAGAGTTATTAAAATGTTTAATAATGACAATACTTATAAGAGAAAAAGAAGTATTAGCATTACAGAGCAGTGGATGATACAGCACTTTGATTAAAAAGGGAGACTATGAACCAGGTTTCTGAGGAAGCCACTTCTCCAGCCAGGGCCAGGAAAGGGAACCAGGCAGTGAGTTAGGGTGTATCTGGGAGGAAGTGCCCTAACAAAGCAGTGGTCTTCTTCAAACAGGAGACCCGCCATCAGGTTTCTGCCGGCGTATCTCGCCATGTTCAAGTTGAACCGCCCTCGCATGCCGTTCCCTCCGTCTATTCCTACAGGCTCTTAACTATGTAATATAGCGTACTTCAGGACAGTGAGTTCTTCCCTTGGCAAGCCAATAAAGAATGTCGAGGCTGGAGGGAGAGAGGCTGGAGGGAGGCTGGGATGGGGGAGGCTACCTGGACCCGTATCAGACGCCTGCCTCCACGCTGGCTCACATTCCTGGTCTTCGCGGAGGCGTCCCCACTTGTGGAGAGCATGTCTCTGAAGCATGGCGAAAACAGTGGCTGGGAAGGGGGAGGCCACGTACGGTCGTGGGCAACCGGCGGGCCCAGCCTAGTGTTACATCAACAGAACTTGCTACATCGACTAACGCTCTCTACGCTGGATGTATTTCATTGTGAACAGTTACAAACCGATACATCCTAATTTCAACCCCAACGGAACCCTATCCCCAAAATGGTGCACAGCTTTTGACAAGAGGACACACGACTCTGGTTAAAACTAGTGTACTATATAGGGACTAGGGTGCACTTTGGATAGACACCATAGGAGGTGAGAGAGAGGTGAGGGATCTTGCCTATAGAAGTGATTGATTCAGACGGAGAGCAACAGCACAAAGAAACCATTCCCTGACAAAACCTCCTCCTGGGAAAGTTCTTGATCCTCTTGTGTTAAGGTCAGAGGTGGTCTGCAAATCATAGGCGATAGGAGGCAGTGTGCATGTGTTTAGCATTTGTCTGTCAGATGGATGTCACCTGAATTCACGTGTTCAATCCCATCAATACTAAGATACTTAGGGTTATAAACATCTAAACACCAACATTTTCTTAAAATAGCCACCATGTTTCTCTTGATGCACACAAACACATTTTAGCTAGCTCACAGTTTTAGGTGATACAGGTCATCCGAAGTAATAGTTAAAGAAGAAACCCTGTTGTTGCCAATCATTCAAGCAGAACTGGAGCTGACCGGGTTCTGCTCTAGCAAGTTTGGAGAAAAAAAAAATCAATACCTCAGGAAGAGGAAAGTCACAAGACTAACATATTTTAATCCTTATAAAGAAGCATTCCATAGATCTACTCAGTCACAGCACTGGACCTCATTTCGAAAACAATTTTCATTATTTTAGATATTTTTACTGTTTTCTACAGCATGCCTGGTTTAAGGTCTCTAAGGTATTCTATTGGTCCATTAAGCCAGGCTAGCTCAATGAAGCACAGATAAATAACTTCAAATGAATTCAAATAGAATTTGAACCCATGTCTGCTGAGCACTGGATAGTCAGGGTTTATTAAATCAGAGTAGACTTTGTGCTTTTCCTTTTCTAACAACCAATCTCACCATAGCCAAACGATCCTGAAGTATTACAAAGTGAAGCCAACACCACCCTCAAAACAATAGGTACACATCATTCACAGTACATATATTAAGTTGTTGAATATTTTGTTTAGTGTAAAATCAATGGTAATGTCCATGGTGGTGTTAAGGAAGGAGCTCAAGGTACTGTTATTGTTGGTCCAATGAAAAGCAAAGGAATGCAAGACACAGATGTCTATGTTTAGGAACTGTAAATAATAGTCCTTCATCCATACTGTTAATGTGCCAGGACAGAAGTGACCCAGAGGAGCGGTCTCTCCGTGGAAAGTATTTCCATTGCCTGATTACACCAAAAGTAAAATGTTATATGGGATGTCAAATTTAGTTGTAGTTAATTTGAGTAATTTTAATACTAAACTGCATGATCAAACCCACTAAATGTAACTGTAACACTAAATATTACGATGTGTATATGAATCTACATAGCATCAGTGTACCAAAATGGGTTTCTACATGCAGTTTCCTCAATCTGGAACCACTTCAGCCATTGGCTCAATCCTCTCAGGAAACAGCTCTCATCTCGATTGCCAAAGCCATTGATGACCCAAATTGGTAGAGGCAGCCATTTTCATGCCATTTCAATATTTTGAGAGGAATTCAATCATTTGCTTCCTTGGATTATGTCAGTGGTGTGTCATGATGTCAGCCAGAACTGAGTATTCTTTAAAATGGGATTCATAAGGGTGAGACTTACTTGAATCTAGGGTAACTTCCGAAATATTCTCAGTTTTTCCAGAACTACCAGGGGAAAGGTTTCAGAACTCTGAAAGGGATTTGCAACAAATCTGTAATACTACAACCAAGATTTGGGAATCTGAGAATTTAGTTGCATTTTAGAAACCCTTTATTATGCTGCATTACATCGAATCCATTTAGATCTGAATCACTCACAAGTTCGGATCAGTGTATCACCCCCAGTCTCAGGGGTTAGTGGAAAGAGCCAATCAGACGCTAAAAAGAAAAATGGCTAAATTAATGACAGGCACCAAGTTGAGGTGGCCAGATGCACTACCACTAGATTTCCTAGTCAGACCTCTTCTGTCTTAAATACCAGATTTGAACATTGCAACTCTAACAAATTCTAAACAAAAGAATATAAATCCTAAGACTTGGATGACATAGGAAAGTGTGAGTGATTTACACATGTGAAACACTAAAGTTGTAACAATTCAGCAAATAAATGCTAAATAAGAAAGCATATTTATTTATCTGACAATCATGGTTGGTTAAACAGTTTTCTCCCCCGCCCCATCAAATACTAAAATCATGACACCACTGTTATGGTCATCTGTCTGGCCTGGCTATTGTTGTATTAGCTTAGTAATTGTAGCAGACAGACTTTTTTGGCAACAATTAACCTATGGTGATCTGCCGTGTGAAGCCTCTGTGACCACAGCTCAATGGATTCTGACGAAGCGTCTGAGCTGCTGTGGCTGGACATAAAGCCAGTCTAGTTCCCCCTCTCGGACTCACTCAGCAGTTCCAGAGCTTCCAACTTCATGCTCCTACCGGTCCAAAGGCTCCAGGCCTCGGCGCCAGACTGTAGTGGCAGGTTCAGTAGCCGCACTCATCGTTTCAATTTTCTCTGCTTCACCCACTGTGTTTTAGGAGCCCACCACAAGGGTTAGCGGGCAGCGTGAGGCGGTTGACAGGCAGAAATTAACCGAATGTAACAGCTCACTGATGACTTCACCACGGAATGCAAGAGAACACGAAGAGTTAAAGACTGGGAATGTTTTTACATTCACATTGCGGCTTCAAATACAGAGCAGTGGCTTCTGTCCAATGTTTTCTGAGGTAAATCATCATACAAAACAGGTAGTTTGGTTTTGGTTTTGACCCATGTAGGTCAGTTGGTAAAACAACAGCACAATGGGGAAAAAAAGCATCTTCCAAAATGTTCAATATGATTGGTTGATGGGCACTAGTTATGGTCTTTGGTAAATGACAGTTAACATTTACACATGACCACATCTGTCCTTCGTCAAGCCTTTACTGTACTGCCCTCAGGGAGGTACAATAGAGATATTTAACAGAAACAACTCCAATACTTTGTACCAGCGGAGGCTGAGAAACTAAATGAAAACCAGAGCGGATGTAAACTCAATGACGGAGTCTGCTTTCTGTAACACTACGGTCTCTTAATGATGCAGCAAGGAACTTATGAATAACAAAATATCGTTTTATTAAACCCATTTTGGGCTGAATTTTTCATTTGTTGTTTATATGTGCATGATACTGTATAAAAGTAAAATCACAATCATACCTGAGTTTGCCCTTTTGTTCCAAGTTGTTTTGATGACATGGGGCAGAAATCAGCAAATTCATGACATGGAAAGTGGTTTGGAGCCTTGAAGGGGACTGAGACCAGGGCATCTAAAGAGCAGAGCCAACCCCTGCTTGGTGTTAAAACCTGACCTGTAAACCTTCTTTTCCAAACGCGGAACAAGGCCACCAGAGGAAGCGAATGTAGTTTGTCTGCCCCACTTGTATGTCGACAGGTGCAGTGGATTTTGTGAATCCAACCATTTGTTTTTAGACCTCATGGTCTAGTTACTTTATGTCAGATTTATTTCAAAATGCATCACGTACACCACTCAAAAAAAATAAGGCAACTCTTAACATATAATTAATATATAATAATACTCATCCCGAAAATGTAAGTAAACAATAGAAATCACAGGCTGTTCCAAATTGCATTCATTTTATCACGCCACCTCATAATGAGACAGTAGTGTGTATGTCCCCCAGTAGTGTGTATGTCCCCCAGTAGAGTGTATGTCCCCCAGTAGAGTGTATGTCCCCCAGTAGAGTGTATGGCCCCCAGTAGAGTGTATGGCCCCCAGTAGTGTATATGGCCCCAATGTGCCTGCATGCACTCCTGACAAGGTCTGGCATGCTCCTGATGAGACAGCCGATGGTGTCCTGGGGGATCTCCTCCATGACCTGGTTCAGTGCATCAGTGAGCTCCTGGACAGTCTGTGGTGTTACTTGGCAGCATTGAATGAACTGATTCATAATGTCCCAGAGGTTCTCAATTGGATTCAGGTCTGGGAAATGTGAGGGTCAATCAATGGCATCAATGCCTTCGTCATCCAGGAACTGCCTTCACACTCTGGGCACATGAGGCTGGTCATCGTCCTGCACCAGGACCAACCTAGGGCCCACTACCAAACTGGTCATGCTGGACGATGTTGCAGGCAGCATAACATTCACTGCAGCATCTCAGGACTCGTCCATGTCTGTCACATGTGCTCAGTGTGAACCTGCTCTCATCTGTGAAGAGAACGGGGCACCAATGGACATGCCAATTCTGGTGTTCTCTGGCAAATGCCAATGGAGGTGCTGGGAAGTCAGCACAGAACCCTCCAGACAAAGTTGGGTCAGACACATGCACCCCAGTAGCCCGCCGGAGCTCATTTTGTAGGGCTCGGCCAGTGCTCCTCCAGTTCCTCCTAGCACAAAGCATCAAAACGTTTTACTGCTCATTTTACGCAATAGCATTTGCAGTTTGTGCCGTTGCCATAGCTAGTTTGACAATATATCTTCCATGTTAAGTTTGTTCGTAGGCACCAACACTAAAGACAAATGTTTTTGTAACCATGCTGTTGTGTAAGTGGGACAATATCTTGGTGCCTCTCGCTAGCCTGAAGCAGATGTTGTCACTAGCAGGTTGCAGTGTTAACTCAAACTGACTCTGAAAATCTATATAAGTATTTAAACAAAATAAGTCCATTCCTTGATTGTTTAGCCCTAACAAGGAGAGAGCAATGGTCTGTGGCCACCACCTTAAAAACCATTCCCTTTTTTGGGGGGTTGTCTTGCTGGTGCCTCTCAAGTGCACCTGTTGTCACTTTCATTTGCACTAAAACAAGTGGCATTGGTTCACAATCGTTTATGCTTCCTAACTGGACAGATTGATATCCCTGAGGTTTAATTGACTTGTGTTGTTATACTGATAATTCTTTGATCAGTGTGGTTCTATGTAGCTTGAGAGTTGAGAGTTCGGCACATGCTCTGCCAAGAAGGTGGACTGGATTCTCGCTTGGGCTAATGATAAGTTAATGTATTCACACACAGAACTACAAGTCTTTGGATTAAAGGTCTGCTAAAACTCATATACCGTGTTACATATCCAGATTTACATTTCACCCACAATACAGTATCTGTGTAACTTTACTCTCAGAGCTCCTCCCCCCAATTTTTTTTTATCTTTAGCCAATGCATCGGAGACATACCTGTTTATACAACGTTAAAAAAAAATTGGAAGAGTTTTCTTCCTTTGTTAGGATAACAAGTCATCACCCATTAATCATGTTGAGAAGGGAAATGCAGTGCCTTTTGGCCTAAAGGACCACTGGGATGAATTAAGACTAGATCGGTCTCTAAACATCAGGTAGATTTTGGGGAAAGTATTCTCAGACTCATCTTTTAATATACAATGGCTGCTTGTTCATTCAGGACCACATTTAGTCAGCTGATAACCAGAGAACAATGCCCAATCCCAAAATGAACTGCTGGTAAATATAAGACAAACCATTTGTCCGGGTTTAGTAATACAGAAGGACAATTGCTCCCCTTTGCCCATGGATAATCTAACCCAATATTTGCCCAAGACTGTCCAAGGGCAAACTTGAGCTATTGTCCTACTGCTTATATTAAAGACCCCTCCCCCCCACACATGCAAACAGCTTAGGGTCAATTGTGGATTGAGCCTGATTCAAAAGAGATGATTTTAAATAGAGATTAGTAAAAAAGCGCAGTTATAACTCTCGGCAAAAACACGGCCTGAACCGAAGCTCCACAAAGTCCACTTCGGCACCTCTACTCCAAAACAGACAACATGTATGCATAGGTTGGAGACAGTGAGAGAGATTCCAACCTTCCCATCCAGACGTGCAGTCCCTCCTGGAACGACCCGGGCATTGCGCGGTGGCAGTGTGAACACTGGGGGCCCCTGACTTCGGGGGCCTTGTCCTGATGTCAGGCTGGTCTTGGACAGCCTTGTTGTTGTCACAAGCTGGACATCACCCATGTTTCTGTATAGGATTAAATGTTTCAGTCAGCTTTTTAGATAATGCAATTCAATTTGACATGCTCCCCAAATTCCCCACGTATTGAAGATTTGTGGGACCTAATATTGTTGGATATTAGGCTACATGTATACATTCTATTCTATTCAGCATATTGGGAAACTATATAGTAAAATAAAACAAATAAATACATGACATCATTACTTATGCAGTTTTTAGTTTGTTAATCGTACATGCCTAAGTATGGGATTTGACAAGCTTATTGGAATATTGGAAAATAAGGCCCCATGTTTATTTTGGAGCAAAGAAATTGTATAATCAGACACCTTTTTTGCCCAACCACATTTCTGAGTGTCCATAGTCCAATTATTTGCAAATACAAAACCAGAAAGAGAAGTTCCCTGTAAGCAATGTTCACAATAACCATCATTACAGGGCATGCATTCTGTATCTAGCCAACATCTAAATGCCAACTGAATCTAATAATTATCTAATACATTTGAATAACAAAGTAAGCATAACACCCACATTTCGTACCTATGAAACATACAGTCCCAGACTTCATTGCCATCAAGATCAACATGCATTTGCTTCACCACTCCAACATAATTATGTCTGTGCTCTGTTATCCAATACATACTCCTGCTTGAAACTATCATTCAAGTTGTCTGTGGTGACGTGAAAACGAGGGGCACTGCACAAAAGTTCTCAGTGACTCATTGATCTCAAACCAATCAAGGTTGAATTTGAAAAACCCCAGTTGAACCATGTGATCCCAGGCTTTGGCTTCAACTTTTCTGATTCCGGTTCCGCTTCAGAGCATTTAAAATCAGTTTAAGTTCTAGAAATCATCAACGGGTGACTCAGACTCAGGCTTATTACTTAGAACATATGTTCATGGTCGTGGCGTTTGGCCAGAGCAACGAGTTTGGCTAGCCAGGCAGATTGTGTTTACCATCTGCGGAATGTGTTATAATCATCCCTGTCTCAATGGATGAGCGGGGGACCACCAACGAAGGACAAGCGAGAGTCATTTTTGAGACTTCAGATGTCTGACGCTGGTATAAACACCGGACCCTCAGGCTACAGCTGGAGCCCCGGGAGGAACGACCGTGAGAGAGGTACGAGGTAGGAAAACAAGCTTCCTCCCAGAGACGCCAGGAGAACCTGTAGGACTAGGCTCTGACTCTACAACCAGTGTACTGGCGGTGTTCGGTGTTAGTGTTAAGCTTTAGGAATTCATAACCACCTGTTCCGCTGGGAGAAATGAAAAGGCAGTAGCACCTTTGTGCGCAGGATAAAAGCTCCAAGCTACATTCCATAACGTGGAACAGCTTCAGAAAACGGAGCACAAGGCTAGTTGTACAGCTTCAGTCAATAATTGTGGCTTTCAAGCTATGCAAAATAATTCAAGCCTTTTTTTGAGTCGAATGCATTTCATATCCCGACTCTCACACAATGCTGCATATCGTCACACGGGATTAATAGTGTCAATACAGCTGTGTATTTGATGTGGTGTGCCGTCATGCTCTGTGGTTCGTACCGTTCTATAGGAGATATGGCCTTTAGCTCTTGGTCAACACCTCACAGGCATGGCATGAGAACGGTGAAAGCGTCCCAATTTCATACCACTTACATTTTAGTCATTTAGCAGACTCTTATCCAGAGCGACATTGAAGTGAATTCTTCTTAAAATGCTGTGTCGTCAAGCAAAAGCATTACACATCGAGTAAGGTGATTCAACTTGATCTACGACTGTAAAATAATTGGACTGGTAAAGGTGTTATGGCAAACCATGCCCTCTTGCCAAAAAAAACACTCCCTTGTGTCAGTGGGATTATAGTTCTAGCAACCGTTGTTAGGGCCATGGCTAGAACGTGACCAGTTCTGACCAGAATATTATGGCCATTGTTTTGTTGGTTGAGTGGTTCTATTTCATATTAGTGTAGGAACTAATGCAAATGACAACAGATGCATTTCTTGGCATTTTCCCTCCTGTATTTCAGCTCAGTTCAGAAGGACAACAGTATCTTTCACATCTTGTGGTTTAAAACATAATCCACAATGTTATTATTAACTTGATCCCACTTAATTGACACTATTTTATTGTTACCCATCAACCAATCACCAACACAACAAATCTCAGTGACAGAGGAACCTCACGTTTTGCATAAATGGGTGGACTAGGAAATAAATCCCAACTATTTCAAACAAAGTGAATCAACATAAAGTATTGTGATTTTGTTAAAGCCACATTTGATTTCTGAAGTATTTTATGTCCTTTTCCTGGTACCAGATCTCTCTCAGACTAATC
This sequence comes from Novumbra hubbsi, assembly GCA_016801125.1. NCBI lineage: Eukaryota > Metazoa > Chordata > Actinopteri > Esociformes > Umbridae > Novumbra > Novumbra hubbsi. The sequence continues at coordinate 22,116 of JACXGK010000252.1, forward strand.
TGGTCTTTGGAGGAGATCTGACCGGCCTGCTGAACCAGCACTTGGAGGAGATCTGACCTGACTGCTGACCCAGACCAGTGCTTGGAGAAGACCTGAACGACGTGCTGGACCAGTAAACGGAGGAGATCTGTCTGGCCTGCTGAACCAGTAAACGGAGGAGATCTGTCTGGCCTGCTGAACCAGCAAACGGAGGAGATCTGTCTGGCCTGCTGAACCAGTAAACGGAGGAGATCTGTCTGGCCTGCAGAACCATTAAACGGAGGAGATCTGTCTGACCTGCTGAACCATTAAACGCAGGAGATCGGACCCGCCCGCCTAACCAGTGTCTGGGAGGAGGGGGGTGTTTTCTACCAATCTGAACTAAACAAAAACTGCATCAAGCACCCCATTTCATTCTCCCTTTCATTTGAACACTTTAACACAGGTACAAGGAGGGGGGAGGGGGGGAGGAGGGGTCTGTGATTAGGAAAGCATGTGCACCAGAAAAAAACGAGAGAAACTCCACATAACTCAGAGACAAGAGAACTCACTGCATTCCCCCGTTGGTCTGCCTTCGCAGTCAAAGGGGCTGAGGAGGTCCAACGCCTGCTTCGGTTTAGTGTTCAGGAAGCCTGATAGTTGTTGGTGGTTTGCCACGGCCTGCCCTGGGGTGAGGTCTGTGGACTTTCCTCTTCCTCACCTTAATCCAGTCTGCAGAAATAAAACAAATAGTGCCTATGAAGAGATTCCGCTGCCGTTATTTTTGTCCCCTCACATTTGTGGCCTTTACCTTCTATCAAGGCTACAATGGGAACACGCATGACATTTCCAGGGTTCATACTGTGGGGCTGTTTTTAGCCTGTCCCATGCTTACGCTTTCTAGACACTTTGTTCAAAATCATGCTAAACAAATATTGGTATGGATTCACAGTAAAAGGGGCACTTCTGTAGAATCCTGAATTTAAACAACAGCATGACTTGTCTCCTCCTTGTCTTCCCCTACATAAACTTGAGAAGTATTAGCTAGTCCAGGGAGGTTTAGGGTGGGGCTACAGTCCTATGAGTGACTATAAGGAGAGTACTCATCAATGCAACTGATTGGACCAGAGAACAAATGTCAATGGGAACTATGCCAGGCACAATCTTCTAGACAAATTATAATTGAAACATTAACATGACATTAATTGCAGATGTCTACTGGTGATTTCTGTTTGTATTTATGCTTGTAGTACAATAACAAAATTACACATTTCTCCTTGAAGTACTGTAAAACAGGGTGTAAATGAATTAACTTCTATTTTGTTCTGTTAAAATGACAATAAAACAGTAAGATTCATGTTTGGTGAGGATATGGAATTGTATTGACTTCCCATTCCCATTCCAAAAGAATTCATATAAATAGTTCCTGTAAACAAAGAAACACTTAATTGCCAGGATGTGCCAAGCCTACAACCACAAGTGTGAAAGGCCACATTGTGGTATTAAGCTAGTTGTTATTCTAAAAATTTTTAAGATATAAGCAATGTTCTGCCTCCCACCAGAACATAAAAACAGTGCAATTAATTACAAAACTGATGTTTGTCTGAATACATTTTTAATCCACTGGAGTCCTAAAAGACATAATATTCCCTACATGGTGAACTACTTCTGATAATGTAGTACATTACAGAATAGAGAGTTAATAGACTACCATTTGGAATGTACCCTGTATAATCCATTCTGAGGATGTAAATACCCACAAGCCACTATCAAGTAATAAAAGGCCTGTGTTTCATTTGTCCTATTTTGGAAGACCAAGATAGCAGGGGTTTTATCAGTTGACACATTGCAGAGTATATTCAGAGGCCTATGGTTTATTTGATCGGTTTTGTTTTGCAGGACTGAGTTGGACGTGCTTCAAACCAAACATTTAACATGGTCAATTTAAGGTTCATGTCTTTACAAAAACCAATCTTTTTACAAAGAAAAAAAACATTACATAGTTCAATGCAAACAACTAATAAATAGTATATTGATACTTAAAAATGGATGGATGAATCCCTGAATGCTGTTTGGCTGACTGCTGAGATACCACTGATATTATGAAACAATACTGGACATGGGTAACCAATTTATATAAGTAAAAATACCATATTACTCATTCTCTAATGCTTAAAAGCATTTAGCTCTAACTAACATAGCCGGGGCTGAACTGCTTCACTTATACACAACATATGCCCGAGCAGCCCACATATATATTTGTATCTAAAGCGCTAAACTAACAATCCTGTAAGGGCTAAATTCATAAGATTACATTCTGAGCTCCTGGGAGAGATGTGCTCTCTCTGTGATGGTCTGGGGGAAGTCTTTTGTACCGGTGTTAGCATTAACAAACACCTCAAACGTTTATATGGCCATAAGGTCATTCACCTCCACTGGAGGCCATTAGGATGAAGTAACCTACACAGAACTAAAACAAACCCCAATACATTAGCATTAGCACAAGCCCCTCTCACTGGTTGTTGATCTGCAAATAATACCTCAATGACAGGCAAAACTCAGGCAAATTCAACACTAAGAGATTAGGACAATTTTCTTATGAATCCATATTAAGGCAGGCCTACAAAACATGAGAAAAAAAGAATGTACTCAGCAGTTACTTCAGGTGTAATCTTGTTAACAGAAACTAGTTTAACCATGTCAGTGTCCCAAAGATAAATGTACTTAGTTGCACAACTTGGTGCCAAAGGTAGTGCACTTAATTGGGACACATAACCAGGCAATAGGTAAAGGTAGTGGACATAAAAGGTTCCTAAATCTCCATGATGACATGAACAGGTGTTAAACAATGACTGGCCTGCAAGTCAATATGAAGAACACACTGAAAAGAGCATGGAGGTACCAACTGGATGACATGTGTGAACCAAATGTCTAATCTCATCCACAGTGGAATCTAGCTGGTTTGGGCTTATAGTAAATGTGACACTTTGACCGACAGCTGGGCAAACATGAGTGAGATAGCCAGTCTGTGGTGTACATGGACAATGCTACGATGTGCCAATAGCAACAGGAAGCTCAGAGGACACTGACAGAACTGTGATAAGGCTACTAACAAGCCTGTACCCAGCTCTTCTCACTGCAATGCATGTCCCAAATAACAACCTGTTCCCCATGTAGTACAATGCGTTTGACCAGGATCACCAGGTTTCTGGTTAAATGTAGTGCGCTATATAAGAAATAAGGTGCCATTTGTGACCAAAGACAGCTGGTTGCTTAACATCAATAAAATTATGTTGTCGACATTATCATCACAATAACCAATATGCAATAGCAGATCAATTTCTGTACATGTATATGGCAGAATTCTAGTCAATGAAAAGTTTTTTTTATCAGAAATCCAGTTTAGAGGATTCTGGATTTTCTGCTTATTTACTGCTGATTTCAGGAAACTTTTAAATAGGAGTAATTGAAAAATTGGGCATTTTGGCAACATCAATAGAATTTTCAACACTAATCAAAAGGCTAATAAAATGTTTATTCTCTAGCTACTTTCTTACATTCTTTATTGTATCCCCTGTAGTCAGTGTCTTTACAGGGAAAAAAGCCTGCTTAAGACTCGTCAAGGCTGTCGTTGGTTCTATGTGCCAAAATAGTCGACTTTCAGAGCAACACTGGCGAGAGGGGATTAATTGAACCGCATTAAAATCTGGATTTTGAGGTCTGTCACTTGCTTTTCATTATTTACTTATGACACTACACATGTCCAAACAAAAACAAATTATAGGTGTAAATATTGGGATAAAGTAATACACTAGTTGAAGTAATTCAGCAGAATACTATCCATGACAGTGTCATATATTTTAAAGTCAATATGCCAATATGTAAAAGTCTAATGTGATAGCAGTTACTATATTGTGAAGTTTTGTTTTTTTAAGTCCCCATGAAAAGCGCAAACTTCCGTAGGTGCAGTGATTTGCCAGAATTACAGGAAGTCTCGCTGTTTCACACATTTTCAATATTTCAGTTACACTTACCAAAACAGCACGTTGCCAAGAACGCTCCAAATCACTGTATCGTCTCCTCAATATGAAGCGCTTCTCATTTGTTTATAGTTGCTACAGTTGGGAGAACCCGTCTCTAATTCAACGAAAAAAATATATCGCGATCTCAAAGACAGGTAGATCACCCGTAATACTTGTCTCCGTCTACTTAGGATATTTCGTTGACAGTATCAAACTTTCTGGCGTCCGTCCTAACAACATATTCTGTGAGACCTTTTATTGGTCGTACAAGAGGGGAAAAGGGGAGGTCTAAAAATGTGAAAATCTCTCCCCAAATGTACTGTCTGGGTCACAGCAGTTGTATTCTAAATTATGTATGAACACGGTGGTCTAGGGCGTTTTTCAGGTGGTTTTCTTTTAATAATTTGTCAAAACGTTCAATCATTTATGAATTTGCCTTAATGAAATGTAATATATATTTACAATGAAATTATTTTGAGCATCATTACCTGGTGACCTTTTTGTCTATAACCTGGGTCGTTTTTATACTACAGTACAACAGAGTTGCTCAAACCGTACCTCTTTTTCAGCCACTGAGTACTTCTCCTCGTTATTACCTCAAAACCAGACACCATAGTTCACCACTTCACCAGGAGCCACAAGTTTGCACAAACTTTCCGGAAGCCCCATAAGAAGTTATTTTGTATCGATTAAATATTACTGTGACAAATAAATGTTCATGGAGCTGTGCATTGGGAATAATCTAGCTGAGGCAGACAGTTATAACATATGGAATGGTCATTTTGTCAGTATGGGATTCCAGTTAGAAAATGAATGGTGAAAACACCTGCAATGTTTCCTGGCTGCTTCTTGACTTGCAGCTGAATTCACAGCCTGTCAACACTCAGTAATGGCAGTGCTATGTAGGAAACACAAAAAGCAGAGAGGTCAGAAGACCGAACGATGGAAAAAAAAAGAAAACAATAAAGAAAGTGTAAATGGAATGTGTGATGATATGTTTGAATATGTTTCTTAGTTTATTGCAAAGGAAAAACTGGCAATATTAGTGTAGTATTCTGTCACTTATTTGATCAAACAAGGACTAGCAATCTGTTTAACACATCACCGCCACCCGTATTACTAGGCAAAAAGTGAACCAGCAAATGAACCAGAAGTGCCAGATATTCAGTTGGCCCCTGCACTGGGAGCCCTATTAGGCCCTATATTCATACGCAATCTCATGTAACCTTGTAAGAGACTGATTTGGGTTTTGGGAATTGAGATCTAAACATATACAGTGATACAGTAGTGCTCTCTGGTGGATAGTGCTGTCCCACACTTGTTGATCAGTAAATATACCATATAGGCTTAATTTCTTCCGGATTTATACTCTTGAGAGTATTTGAGAAATACAAAATGATGAATGTATAACGACACACTTCTGGAGCCCCCCCCCCCCCACCACCCCCACGTTCCGGAAAGAGGCAGGATTCTTATGCATGGAAATCAGATCAAGAGCAGCTAGCTTGCCGGAAAGGCATAAGTAAACATACTCTGGGAGTGCTGCCTCTAACGACACTCCAGACAAAACAATCCTAAGACGTCTAAAACGTAGGAAACGTCCCCCTGTGTGTGTCCTACCCCATGCGGTGTCACCCCTGGGCGAGGACAGGCTGTTTGACATGTACGTTGGCCCGCTGAGCATTGGCGGAATCTTCTCCCCGCATGTAGCTGTCTCAAACCAGTCACACAAGTCAAGACATCTGTATATCTGTAAACCTGGAGGTAACATGGACAGAACATGAGTAAGCTTATGAACTATAAAGCATGTTCAATATAATATGTCAATGTTATAGGTAGACTATACTATACACACTCCTCACACTATTACAAAGGCTTGTTAAAACCTGGCCATAACAAAAGTACAAAGCTGCAAATGTACAAGGGAATGTTTTAAAAGCTCACTTACAAAAAAGCTCACTTACCCTGACTATTATGTTGACAACTGGGTATAGTGGCTCTGCTCTGATCTAGGGCTTGAGTGCATACTGATGCTTATTGAAACAGCCTTAGCCTACACCCTGGCCTGTGCTCCTGGACCAGTGCAAGCTGCTGTATGACCTTGACCTTAAGAGAAGTGTTTTTGGGCACAAGCTGACCTCAGGCGCCTTTGATCTGCTTATCTCCTGTAGTTGATGGCATAATTATTTTCTTCCTGTCAGTTTGTGGCTGTATCTCTGTAATGGACCAAACCACTCCAATGATTAAAGCAGTCAGCCCCACCCGCTGTGTGGCTTCTAAGAATATTTCATGACCTGGTTTTGCAATTTACTTTTCGGATTTGAAAATAATACTGGCCATGTGTCAAGACATTCATGTTCAACTTATCCTTTGAAGTAAAGTCTTTGTAAACTGAAATGTACATGGAATGGAAACATATTTCTGTGTTTGTGTTTCTTTGTTGAGTGTTGCAGTGGTTCAATGTGGGTAACATTTTAGACAGTGAGAAATATTCACATTTGTTACAAATTCGGCATAGTTTTACAATATATAAAGGCGTTCTGGTTCCTATAGCGCCATCTACGGACTGAAGTTAGACATTGTCATATGAAAATGATCTCCCCAGCTTGCGTTATCTTTAAAATTAAATAATGACAAAATTAATCATTAGCTTAAAATAAAAATACACCAGTATCATGTCAGATATTACATTAACATGTCTTAAAGTTTAAGTTCAAAGCCCAGAATTATTCTACATTTTATATGCATTTTAGAAAACTGGAACATAACAAAAAACCTTGTTTAGTTGTTTGATTCTTGTTTTTGCCCATATGTTACTATTCATAGATGCTAAATATTCCCCCCAGGGAATACATAGCATCTTGTAAACATGTGCCCTAAAGGGTTATCAGATATATTTTACTAATCTTTATGGATAGACTTTCATCCATATCAGGACTAGGCATCCCCTACTTGATTTATTTACAGATCTGGATATATGGCATGCTGACAGTTGGAAAGAGGCAAAAGAGACTGATAAAAATCTTAACAGGTGATGGTGGTTTTGCTGAGGGTGAGTATGTGCAAGAAACATGTTTCATTGATGTTTTTGGAATTATCCTTTTGCTTCCAACTAGTTTGGTTCTGTGACAGTTATGTAATATGTGTAGAGCACTGCAGTGAGATGAAGGTGCTACACACAGTTAGAGGTAAGTGAAAAACTAGAGCAGTGTGGTTCATTGAAATACAACATCCTCCGATCCTTTTATGAGCATACTTTTTACTTTCACTTTCAAATAACTTTTTTGGGTGATTGCTAGGTCAACAAAAAGATGAAGTAAGGTTGTTAGTTCTTGAACCAACCACAATGGTTTTGGGCCTGGTCGTTTACCTACAACAAGAGTTTAGGAATATATGGAGAGCTTGCAAAAAAGATGCTTAGTGCGTACATACCACTTAAAAGTGGTACGTATGGCTCTGGGAAGTTTGTACAAACAATAGAAATCATACACTAATGTGAAAAGTCAACCAAGTGTCTATCTTTTTTTAATGCATATTTCCCTGTGGATAGTTTACCATATGCTCTGCATTTGTCTAAGCCTGTGGGGTTGTGTGTGTGTGGGTGAAGCATAAGGACCCTGGCTGTAGACCAGTACTCTGTGCCCTGTTAACAGGCTATGGTCTGACGAACTCTGGCTGCCTGGCCCACATCTCCCTTCAGACTGCAGAACATTCCGTGCTCAGGTGACCATGGAAACGGCGGGAGCTGGAACAATCCGAGTTCTAAGAGGACCATGGGCAGTATCATCTCATCTACCCATAATGCATCGCCAAGAATCCTGGAGAGTATTATCCAGTCACAAACACAATCAACGAATAACCTCGGAAATGACCCTTCTCTGATTTGAATTCTAGGAAGCGTGCATATTGTCTCAGTTGCTAAAAATATTTACAGTGGAAAGTTTCAATTATCACAAGGTAATTATGAGCCAACATATTATGGGGCAACGAAAATGTAAAAGAAAACATGCCTCACGAGAAGTCGGATTATTCAAAGCATTCTTTATATGCCGTGAAAACCGTGTGTTCTGCCTAACAAAGAACATACACATTTGGAATGGAGCAAGCCTAAAATAACTTGTGTATTTTGGTGTCAGGGCCAACGTTATTGGTTAAAGTAGACTGTCACTTCCTGGCACCTGGTTGCCCAGCATGTCCATCTGTGGGACAACACACTCCCAACGTTAAGGATGGTTCCCTCGGGGGAAATTGGCCCCTCACACCCACAGACATATGATATGCACCCAGACAAACATACACACGACAAATACATATATGTTACACACAAAACGCTGTCGGTACAACAGAACCTTTTACCATGTGAAAATGTTGTTTTGATCTCATCGCATCAAAGGCCCCAGTATTTATTTTGGGATATTTGCAATGTTTTAGTTATCAATTTATGTAAATAAAGAACAATGCAACTTCAATTGGATCTTGATGGCAGTTGTGTAATGTCAATAGATCCAGATGCATTTTTTTTTTACTGTTGATTTATTTGGAAAGATTTGCACGTGATTGTTGGAGTTTCTGTGAAAATTAAAAGAAGAAAAAGGAATAGGGAGAAAATAGTGCAAAATTATACAATCTAAGGGCATTAAATATGCAGAAACGAAGCGGCAGTGCTTTGAATAAATTTTAAATGATGTCATGAATGCGCTGTCTATTCACTGTCATTTGAGACATACAAGACCTCTGTCAATCTGAGACTGTGAGATACTTATATTTGCAGCTGCAAAAAAGGTGTCAAGAAACCTGAAGGTTTCAAATGACACACAAAGAATGACTTATGTCTGGGGGCTTACATTTGGGATCACAGTTTATTATCAGGCAGACGGGAGTCTTTCTTATGGGAGACATTTTCTTGGTTATGTTTCATATATTCGATGTATAGAAAAGATCTACAATGAAACAACAAAACACTATATTAAATGTGTTCAAATGTACCTTTCTAACTGCAACTTGTATTTATTCCATTAAATGTCTTCACCCAATCATCCTGTGATGGATAAAAGATATGGTTTAAGGTATCCAATGCTTTTTTCCTGGTGCAAAATCTCCACCTTTCTATTTGTTCCCCTTTCAGATAACTGGGAGGTTAATAAAAAACATATATTACATTTTAGAGTTATGCTAACTACAGGGGCACTGAAATATACAGCAAAAAAACGACCCTCTTTTGTCAGTTTGTTTGGTATCAGATTTTGGTTTCATTGTAAATGGCTGTCCATTATAAGCCCTGTGTATAAAAACAGAAGTATCATATAAAGATGGTATACTAAATCAAGCACTTCCTCCTTAAAGTCCTTCAGGAACTTCAGGGATGCAGTGGCATACTGAATTATCCCTATGGCTGAGCTTTGATGATATCTTTTCACTTGAACGCCTCGCAACTCTTGTGGAATATGTAGACCGAATATGTCACAGGATCCACTTCCACTTCAATTGGACTCAGACATTGTCTTTAACATGAGGACTCTGACATTGTTCTAAGGAAGTAGGAAATGCACAAACTTTAAAACATATTTTCTTTGTAGTGTTATTTCATTCATGTGATTTTTTTAATTGTCTATTATGGCAACCTTAAATATTTATGCAGCCACCATGTGACAATTCAACGGATATATTCTTGTTAGTTACCTCAACAAGTAACTAACTGCCGGCGAGTACAGGTATAGTAGGTAGTTTGTTTCTCCGCATGATTCCAACGAAATCCAGAAAGCTACCCCTAACGTAAAACGTATATTTTATCTCATACCCAAGGTGGAGAATACATCTATTGGAGATTTGCTTTGCTTAAATTTCCGTAAAATGTCTTCAAAACAAGAAAAAATATTACTGCAGCTAACATCTAGTATGACGTATGGATGTGCGCTCACATTGATGGTCCACTGAAATTAATAAACTGCCACTAGAGGGGAATGTTGAGCTTCCTATTAAAGCACGATTATAGCGCTTTATTGAATGCACTACCTTAAGGATTTTAATAAATGTAATTAAATATCCTGAGCGAACCTAATATTTCATCTTCTTTCATGTTTTGGGAAAGCTATAGAAATATTTGATAACGTTCAGCCGATAAAAATTTTGCTCAAAAGAATCAGCATAACAGTGTAGAATGACATTTAGGAAAGTTCCCATGTGTGTTCCATAGCCAATTGTCTTCCAATTAAGATTATTCCGGCATTAGCCGGACAATCGTGTTTTTGAATTACGGGACAGGATTTTTCTTATAAAACGTATTGTAATTTTATTTCTTCAGCAAGCTAGGTGTAATTGTTTCCCTACTTTTATTGTCATGATCGATTTGGCCTGGTGAATTCTACAAATGTTTTGGCCACAGGTTTGGAAAACCTGGTTCTATTTAATCACTTGACTTCGTGTATAAGTGTTCTCTTACTGCGAACACTTTATTCATCAGCAATCTAGTGAAAAGGGAAAGGATTGTGTTTGGGGGCGTGGATCTAGGGGCGGAGGAGGGAGCGGTGGGGTCCTGAGCTATTGTTAGGAATACACCCTGCTGATGCTGCTCCTATCTGAGCAATTGGCAGATTTGACATTGTATCTGAAGGCAATGGATTTGGAACCAGATATACATTATAGATGACCTATTATTATGCTTTTTTCTGTTAACGTGTAGGTGTAAAATCATGTTGATGCTTTTTGGTAGCCAGACCACTTCCATTATGCAGATTTCGTGACATCACTAGAATGAACTGCCAAGAAACCGTTCTAATGCCACCATACGCTGATGCCTTGTCTTTGTAGGCTACTGCAAATTTTCTGTGATGCTCAGGCAATATTATACTCAAGACGCGGGGCGTTTAGTTTAAATCCGGTGTTTTGCCAGCAGATCAACTCATTTGCAACCGTACGGTATATTTATTGTGTCACACGCGCCTTGGGATCATTTTGGTTGCCAGAGGAGGAGGTTGAATTTTAAACAATAGAGCGCAAAATACAGTCCAGCTCGTCGGAGCTTGTTACAAGGACGGAAAACTACGACTGGAAAGCGAGCAGCTGTAACAAAGAACTCAAGAACATGAAGAAGCTTATGCACTGATTTGTTTATAGTAATCACTGGATATATTTCTAGAAACATTTGACATCCAACAGGAGAAACCATGAATTCAGCTGAAGCAGCCGAGGAGGGACTAAATGATTCCGATACGGATGCGTTTTTCAAAACAGGTAGGGTAAAGTATTTGAAATCAGTTTACTCTGTTAAATCGAACGTTTTGATAAGTGTACAGGATGCTTTCCAGTGTAGGCTATTGTCATCAATCTATAGCAAATCCATATTTTGCTGTAGGGCTTATGGTTAATAGCCTCAGATGGTTTCTGTTGGAGGATGCAAGCCCCTCAGAATGTAGGTACCACCAGTCCTCATGTCCACGGAGCATGGTGGAAAGTGTATGAAGGACACACTGTTGCTTTTGTTGGATATTTAACGTTATACTCACGGTATTGTATCACCTTGAACTAATGACTCTCCTCTCTCCTACACCCAAACACAAACACTCTCTCTCTCTCTTTCTCTCTCACACGCATACTAAACACTTGTTCCCAAGGAAGGTGACAGCTTGAGATGACATTATACCATTCATCAAATAGAGTGTACACACCCTGGACTGCTAACACACGTGTCTGTATGTATTAGTGTGGGGACTGCATCACATTGTAAAAGGCAGTTTTTCGGGGACAAAGTTGACAATGATAATGTCATATGTAATGTCTGATCACTGCCAAGTGTGTTTGTGGGATGTCGGACGGTGTGTCCAGGAGAAGTCTGCTGTGTCTGCCACACACGTTCTGCATGCTCTACTGGAGGGACACACCCAGATGCTCCATCTCTTTCTAGTCTAGTGTTTGGGCATTGCATCCAGCCCTGCTACCCGCTAAAGTGCAGGTCTCATCTCATGTGAAAGTAAATCTCCATTTACTGCCAAATTCCAAAGTATGTTTGTCAAATAGAACAAGATTCCCCTAAACTGCGCCCTCGTTTTGATCAGGGGCCCCAAGGCTTTGGTCAAAGCTAGTGCACGATATCGGGAATACACCAGTCAAAGACACCATGTACCTTCCATAGTCTTAGGTCTGTTTTAAAAGAGAGTCTTCCATTATTCTTCCTGCTGAGGAGGTTCCTACCAGAGGGGGCCTGTGCGGTTTTTATGCAAAGCACCCTGGTTGTAACTGTAAACTGTCAGGTGAGAACAAGTGTGTCAACACTGGAGGGAAGTGCCACCTTGGCCCAGGTGCATTGTGCTTTTGGTTCGGGTATTTCCCTCAGTCCGAGATGGATCTGTAACTGACATGTTGTGGTGGCACGGTAAGGTCCAGTCCGGGACATCTAGTCTAGTCCTGTTCGTCCTACCCGTGGCAGGTCTTACCCTAAACGCAGGCGGGCAGACGAGGGAGAACTGAAACCATAAAAGGCCTCTGACTTGTCCCACTCACCCGCAGCACGACTAAGACCGGGTGTTTGCCCTACAAAAGAAAGACATTATGTGCCTGAATGAGCAGTAATCCTTTCACCATGGACGGTTGAAAGCGCAGTAAAGTGGGTTTATGTCTTGAGCCTCACAGGAGTATCCATTCTTACTTATTCAAAGCTTATAGGTAGATTAACCTCGAATGCAAACTTGAATTCACCCCTCTTTGTAAAATGGATTCCTAGTGGAATGACAGGACAATTATGTGTAGGACACAACATATGCCTGAGAGTTTCACAAAGTAATCACTAATCAGAGTGCTTTGTGGAACTGTATTTTTTTCCCTCAGTTTACATTCTCGAGGATATGTGATTGGTAGCCATGGCAATCCCCTTACTGGGTAGTTTTGACTGCTGCTCTTGGCTTTTAACAAGTACGGCACTAGCGAAGCAAAGGCCAACATCCGTTCAGGTAATAATTGCTGGACATTGACAGAGGGAAGCTTGTGGATCAATATCTGAATTGCTTTTAGCATTTCAGTCTGCAGGAACTGCACGCCTAGAGCAGCTGGTTCGGAAGGGCCTACTTTAGTTGATTAGGCCATCCAACGCTGAATATAAAGTAGGCTTATTACCTAAATTAATTGCTAATATGATTTTGGCTATGGCTTAAAACGTTGTTATAAACACTGAGATGATACATACTATTTTAAAATGACATTGTCAAGTGGCTATGGGGACGAGTCCCAATAGTTCCTAGCCCTGACCAGTGTGTTGGTGAGATGTGAGTGAGGTGGAGTGTGGTCACAGAGCATACGGAAATCTGCTAGGACAGCTGCTACACCCTAGCGCCTCCAGGACCTTCCTTTTACACTTCATTGTGTGACATAGGACCTGTTCCGTGATACAATGGCTGCAGTTTAAAAGAAATACACCACGTTATATAGTGCACTCTGTTTGACCAGGTGTCATAGGGAATAGGGCACCTAGAGAGTCAGTAGGGTGCCATGTTGGATGCCCAGAAAGAAACAAGCTGTCTGGACAAAGCAGAAGTGGATAGCGTCACCTAGTGAGAAAATATCGTACCATTGCCGATGAGGGTCCTTAGTTATTCACATTAGCATGACATTACCATTATTTAATTACATGACTTGTGTGGTAGTGTTAATATATAGTCTTATGGAAACTTGTGAGAAAGCTTTGTTCTATCTTCATGTGAATTCTATAACTATAACTATAACTAACAGGGTCAATATTACTTGATTGTAACATCATGTCATGTGTAAAAGTGTGAAGGCCACTTCATTGCAGTCAATTCCGACATTATATGCCAACGCTCTACCAAACATTACCCCCTGAACATCTGCTCTGACCAATCACAAGGCAGGTCTGGTTCTGGTGACGTTGACACATTAGCATTTTCGAGTTATTTCGCTATGATGCCTTTGTTTAGATGAACAAGACTTGCATGAGAGATGCAAAAAGGTGTTCACCGTGGCTACTGTTGTAGTCAGACGATGTCTAGCTCAATGTATGTTGAAGTGTAATGAGCGGTGACGTATGGGTTTGGGTTCTGTAGGTCCTTCCAGACCCAGAAGCAGAAAGAACTATATTTAATCGTCTGGAAGCAACAAACAACATCGAATTCGGGCACTGAACAAACTATCAACAGCCACATCTCTTGTTTTGTGGATTGTGAAGTGTTATTTACCAAGTAAACAAAATTAGTTTATATGTCTTCCGGATAAGGGGTCTGGCCAGTGTTCTGCTTGCTACACATGGCGCAGAAAGCTTGTGGTTTCTAGTGTAAATAGAAACATTTAATGTACATATTATCTTAATATTATTTAAATGATATTGTTTTCATAACGATTGTAGTCTAAATAGGCTATTGGTATCCAGAGCAGCTTACTGAAACAGTTAGAAACCTTGATCAAGTCTATAACAACAGATTTTTCACTTGCCAGCTCAGGATTTGAACAAGCTGCCTTTTGTTTACGCGCCCAACTCTCTAACCATTTGGCTGTCTGCTGGCCCCGAAACATAAAAAAGACCGCCAGTGAAAGACAATGAAACACCGCCACTGATTTATTAATGTTCTCCCAGCAGTCTGAGAGCCAGGCGGGTTCCACCCCACTGAGACAAACCCTGGCCTGGGTATCTGCATTTCTGAGCAGCCCCCTCTTCCTGGTGGTGGAACCACACTGACTGGCCGGGCCCCAGTAGTCAAGGGCTACTGTACTTCATGCTGCGAGGGTGGAAGGACAATGGTCTCTGATGCCCCCACTGTCACCTGGAACAATAGGGAAGTGCTGGGCTGTGGGCCAGCCTGCTATGAGCACCGAGTTGCATCTGAACTGCGCTCCAAACGCATCGCCAGGGCGGCAGATGGCTAATTGGCCGACGTATCCACTGCGGTAATAGAGAGAGTGGGAGAAGATTTGCAAGGATTATTGAGTCATGATCTGACGTGGAGGAGGGTGAAAGAAAAGGATCGGTAGGGATGTCCCCAACCCCTAAGAGCAGCAGGCTCCTCGACGCTCAGATCAAATCAAATGCTATGGGTGTGTTGTGGGGGACAGGCTGGTTGTTAATCCTGGGGAGTTAATGGAGGGAGATCCCATTAGCTGGCCCATCAGTGCTGCTGCTGGAAAATAAAGGCTTTTAGAGAAATTGACAATGCTGTTTATTTTGACAAAGAGTCTCAATTCACTGCAGTGTGCATTTTCTATCATCAGAATCGATTTTTGTCTTCTTTTTTGAAATGGCCTGGTTGTCAGGAGTGGCTGTCTGGTTCCATATTTACTGTTGTTGGGAGTCTTGTACTTTTGTTTTTCGTCTGTAATATTATCCTTGTCATTATAATCCATGTGCTACTGCACGATTTTAAGAAGGCATTTTAATTGTCACATTATGTTTTGTTTTAATATGTCTAAAGCAATAATTGTAAATGCCAATCTTACAGTCACAGGCAAATCTTGCAGTCATAAACAAATGTTAACATAATTAGTGCTGTGAATGCTGTTTTTCTTGAACTAATGTACTGGCTATGGTTATGGGATGTAGGTTTTATTTAACCTGGGTACACAAGCATTCCATTTTGACCAGTGATTTACAGGCTGCGTCTCACATGGCACTGAGGGTGTACTGAAAATTAGTGCACTATAAGGTATAGGGTGATATTCGGGATGTAATCGCAGCAGCAAGCTAAGACCACCTGCTCACGCCTTCCTTGCTGCCTAGTTTAACACATTTTTTTATCCAATCATCTGTATTGTATTACTTTATTTCCCTCTGAAGTCTCAAGCATTTTGTAAACCCCTGTCAGAAAATGTTACAGGCTTTCCTTTTTAGAAGGAAAGCATACCTTATAGTGTAAACGTAAAGGAGCAAGGGTTACCTCTGAAATGTTGCCAGCTGTTGCCATAACTTTCTTGCGTCTGCCTAGTTCTATAACCCCACTTTTTGCTGTTTTAAAGTATATTATGGAACAACTGTAAAATCATGTCTTAACAATTACATAGTTTTAACAGCCATGAAAATAATAGTATACCATTCATTTCCATTAATTTGTTGTCTTTCATTTACTTACTGTGTGGCTCATAATTTTCCTTGCGAATTTGCAATCCACTTCCAGCCCGCCGTTTCCGATGCGCCAATGTGTGTGTGAGAGAAACACTACTGTACAGGAGGTGAGGAGAGATTTTGTTTAGGTATTTTCGCCAAATGTTGTACCTTCTGAAAAAAGAACTAACTTAGATGGAATAAAATTCATAGAAAGAGTAGCCTAGCTAGGCTAGCCAACTTAAATGAAAAAATGTCACTCTAGAGTAGCTATCTAGACTGGCAAATCCTGTGGGGCCGAAGGTGTGCTTAAATGAGGGTACCAGTTCTTATTTTATACTATATACAATGACAATTTTAGCTAGCATTCATTCAAATTGCCTGGTACCCAATATTTGATAATGAACTCCACCAATATGGAGGCCGAAGTTGTTCTACCATAATATATCAATGTTGAGCTGGATCTGGACTGCCTGTCTTGTCCACAGAGATTTGGAAGACCGGTGGTGGCGTGGGTGTGTACCAAAACCATTATAGATCTGGTGCGCCAATCCTGTTCTCTGCAGATGGGTCGACTGGCTCCACTCAGGGAAAGTGTTACTGATGTAATGGCTGTGGAGACGCTGGTAAGCTAATTACCCGGGGGTCAAGCACGGCACTGCCCTCGGAAAAAAACTCAAATTAGCCACTCGCTGCAGTAATGGGAGGATGATAGTGGGATGGCTGGGTCCCAAGTGGGTGCCTAAGATAAGGGCCCGTGTGGGCAGTTTGAAGCAGGGACAGAAGTAGCCCACTGGTGTGTTTGTGTGCGTATGGAAAGATTAAACTCTCAGGCGCCACTTCAGACCAGTCCGCCGGGGAAGGATTGCATGCCAGCCGGATGATACCGTAGCATTTGGTTTTGGATTCCTCCTGGCTTTGTCTCGGATGTGACTGATGCTCATAGGGAAACCTCCTCCGCTTCATCGCTCTGTCTCTCTATCCCCCTTCCTCTGTCTCTCTATCCCCCTTCCTCTGTCTCTCTATCCCCCTTCCTCTGTCTCTCTATCCCCCTTCCTCTGTCTCTCTATCCCCCTTCCTCTGTCTCTCTATCCCCCTTCCTCTGTCTCTCTATGCCCCTTCCTCTGTCTCTCTATCCCCCTTCCTCTGCTCTTATCAGGGGGTTGATGGGCGTGGTTTGATCACTCCAAGTCTCCAAGTGTTGTTGCTTGGCCTCTCAGTGACAACCTTGCATGAGTATCGTGGGAGTAATAGCCCTGATAAAATGACAAAGTAAAAATGCATACGAGTTCATCGTTTTGAGGATAAACTAGAATACTGTTTTGCTTCATACAAAATTCCCCCTTTCACCCTCATTGCCGATTCCCTTCTTCTGTACTTATGTATATGCCGTGCCTTGTTATACTTATGTATATGCCGTTCCTTGACAGTGACCTCTCTCCTCTCTGAACACTCAGCCTCGACTCGACCGACAGCCACAAGGTCACATGGGATGGAACTGGAGAGCACTCATGCATTTTTCATCACCTCCTGCTCTGCTCTCCTACAGTCGACTCCCTGTGTTCCTCTAGGGGAGGGATCAGCAACAGACCATGTTGGCCCCCCAAAAGGTGGTCTGGGCTGGTCTAGTGGTCTGGGCTGGTCTAGTGGTCTGGGCTGGTCTAGTGGTCTGGGCTGGTCTAGTGGTCTGGGCTGGTCTAGTGGTCTGGGCTGGTCTAGTGGTCTGGGCAGCTGACCCCGGCACACTTATAGGTGGACGTGGGTTGAAATCCAGCCCGCCGCCTTTTCACCCTCCTTCACCCATCTTTTCAACACTGTCCTAGCAAACAATGAACAACACAAGTACTGCCACTGCCCCACTCCTTAATAAACACATAACAGATAAAATAATGATGCACCATCCGCTCTGACAAAACGTGTCTTGCTACTAAATCTAGAAGCCTGCCCCAGGTAAAGTGCCCTGTCTATGTTGGTCAGAGTGCCAAACGACACCCTACTTGTTATATACGTAGTGCCCTACTTTTAACCTGAGCACCGTGGAACTTGGTCGAAAGTAGTGCACTGTTTTGGTAACGGGAGTCCATTTGAGGCGCTGCCCAGAGCTGTCTGGACTGGATGACTACAAGGCTCCACGGTCTGTCACGAGTCCCATTAGACCACTAGAGATGCCCTGTGCACCATCAGCTGCTGTGTTTGCAGTTTGTTTTTCGAAAAGACACATTTGGGAGGCGGGAGAGTTTAGTTTGTTGAAGGCTTCTGTTGATGACTCCTCGGGTCCTCTCGGATGATTGATCTCTATCACAGACATGGCAGAAGGTCTGGTGCACATAGGTGTATCCCACAGCATAGGCTAAAGTGCTACTTATAGACAAGGTCTATGAGATGGGCAAACTAAAAGGCCTTTTGAGGCCAGCAGGTAATAACTGCTCATAAAAAGCCTGTAAGGAACTGCGTCCTGTGGCGTTTAGAGTTTGTTGTGTTGTGTTTGCTGAAGTTTGCTTCAGTCACTTCCCACTAGATTGGTCTGCATACACAGAAAAAGCCAGAGTAAGGCCATAAGGACAATAGACCCAGACGCACACTGTCCAAGAAAGATGCTTGACTTTGAACTTTTCCAACATTGCATTTGACAGTAGTGGGTACAGGGACAATGGAGGAGGAAAGGAAGTGAGAGGGTTGTAAGAGATGCCCCAGGGAGATTCTACAGGAAGTGATGCCTGTAAAGTGACTAGCCTCTGATAACTGTAACAGGCACAGCTATATGTGTAGGGCCCACCCTAGTAAAACGCACTCCCAAGAAGGACACACCACCCCGGTAGCTTAATGACAGCATAGCAGTAAGGGCATAGTGCTTCGGTATCCATGCAGAATCTATCTATGCTTTTACGGTGATAATTACAGCATTACTACTCATGTAGAAAAGCGCCTTAAAGTGTTCCCCAAACTCATTTTCTCCTACAGATATAGCCCATAAGACTGTGTCTACAGGGTTTGTCCATCAGACTGTGTCTACCGAGTTTGTCCATCAGACTGTGTCTACCGAGTTAGCCCATCAGACTGTGTCTGCAGAGTTAGCCCATCAGACTGTGTCTGCAGAGTTAGCCCATCAGACTGTGTCTGCAGAGTTCGCCCATCAGACTGTGTCTACAGAGTTAGCCCATCAGACTGTGTCTACAGAGTTAGCCCATTAGACTGTGTCTACAGAGTTAGCCCATTAGACTGTGTCACTAACGTGGGAATGTGGGTAAAGTCTGTAAACGTGTTGATTAAGTGTTGATCTGCAGTGGTAACCCACTAATAAGGCAACATCTTCCTCAAACATGAGAAACCAATAAATGTAAAGAAAACCAAATCGAAAACCTTCATTCACTTGCCCCAAGGTTTCCCTTATGCGAAGAGACTTTCAATTTAATCTATTTCCTAGTTACTCAGTAAAGATTTGCTTATAGTAGTTTTCCCTGGTTTATACTTACATACATACCCTTCCAACTGCATCTGGCCATACGACCCAGATGGACGCAGACCCAGGCAACGCAGATTCAGGCCCATATCTCTGCTGGTCTGCTGCTGTATGCCTTGGCCTGAGCCAAGTTGATGACTCCCATGGGCTAGCTGGCCAAGCCTCACACGGTCTGAAACATAATTACAACAAAAGTCCAGCTGAGCACACGTCATTATTAACGGGCTGACCTTTCACAGAGACCTTCACTGGGACGTTCAGTATAAAACAAGGTAATGGTAGATGTGGTGAACACCACATGCTGGGAAACACTACTTAGGTGTGTGTGTGTAGACCCCGCTGCCGATGCTAAATCTGCCCGTGTGAGTGTTGGAAAGGACATCATGTCGATGACTTCACTGACTTCACATGTTCTTCTGGGGTTTTGGCTTGGGTTTCGTTAACGTGTAGCATGGACCGAATTCTCCTGGCTCTGCTCAGCACCACATGTAACATATAAACAGCCAGTGGAGACAGGGAGACTCAGCAATAATACATGCCTGTTAGGGTGGTTTTCCTTGTGGTTACATGGCCGAATACCATCTTCAGGTTCTGGTTTCAGTGTTGATTCCTTCTGAATATGATCAGTGATGGGATCTCTCCAAGTCAAATCACATGCGTGTAAAGGTACGCACAGACCCCATGTGACCTGTAAATGGTTAGAGTTGGGGGTTAGTTCTAGATAGATCTGATGGAAAGGGGGATCACACACACCCCAAGATTACTGTGGGCCCTAACAAGGTACGCGTTCACTTCACTGGACCAGTAATACCCGTTTGTTAGAGATTACTGGAGACATCTGGAGAATCCCTTCGCCCAGGGAGAGACCGGCTCATCACATTTGGGTAAAAAAAGAAGAAGTCTTTAGACTTTGCCTAAGTAGGAAAATATGTCTTAGAGATCAGAGAGCCAGAGGTGGTGCTTGACCAATCATGGCTGTCTGCCCATAGACTCCAGCTGCCTCCCTGGTCTCCTAGATGGCAGTGAGAATTTGCTCAACAATGTCCATGGTAGGTTGTTGGACAGGGTATATCCACTAGTGACTTGTGCCTTTGACCTGTCCTGGCCGAAACTCCCGAACCAGCTGGGGGTTGATGGAACAAGGCATGACCATAATCATCAATTGAGGCGTCACACAATCGGAAGAGGAGGGAAAAATAAACTAATCACAGAAATGATACAGTATTTAATAACGGTGCACTGCTTCAGGAATATGGTGTCATTGGGACAGTTTGTGAGCAGTACAGTCAGACAGGGGATGTGTAGTCCATTCCAGTT
Source organism: Novumbra hubbsi (assembly GCA_016801125.1). Taxonomy (NCBI): domain Eukaryota; kingdom Metazoa; phylum Chordata; class Actinopteri; order Esociformes; family Umbridae; genus Novumbra; species Novumbra hubbsi. The sequence continues at coordinate 42,907 of JACXGK010000252.1, forward strand.
CCATGACTCATTCAGCAGAGTCAGATCTGTGAAGAAGTTGAAAGTCTGTGAGCCCACGCTGGCCGAACGGAGGGGCCAGATCGCTTCATTTATTACCACGATTAAGAGTGCTGTAATGGTGGAGTTTGCCTGGCGTCTGACACAGCTGCTGGGTTGATTAACGCATCGGGAGCATCAGCACCCAAACTCTGCAGCTGCAGTGCTCGAAAAAAGTACCCCGTGTTAAAAAAAGTTTTGTGGAGTACGCGCCAAACCGACCCCATTCCACGCGTCATCCTCTAGCCTTTTTGAAGGGATCAAAGCACCAGTTCTATACTCATTTCAGTTTGGATGCGGGTTTAGCGTCTGGTGTGAATCGAACCCTGTTGGGAAGGAGTGTTTTGCACTTGGACAATAGATACAAAATTGCTAATTACAAATACCAACTGAAATGGAGCATCTGCCACGTTTGGCTGCGAAAGCTACTGAATCGAATGTAATCAAAATCCGCAGACACGTTTCCATTGAAGCAACACTTTGTGTTTGATTTCTGGCCTCCGGTTGGAATTATATGCAACACTTGAGTTTCCGTCAGTCATTGAAGATACACTTGTCTGCACTATTTTATGCCACCTGTGTTTACGGTTTACTAATTTACAGCTCACAGACAGAATGTGTTCTATTAGCTTGATGGAAAAAGAAATGGATGTTTAACAATGGTTGGCTAATTACCAATATCTCACTTTATGCCTCATTCACCGTCGCGGTTGGACAGATTGTGTTCCACCTGGCAAAACACACTAGCCTAACTGAATATCCCCTCAATCCTATCAGAACTTAAACACAAGTGCATACAATAGGATTCATTCTATTTCACAGAACAGAGCAGGGAGAAAAGACAAAACACACAGGCGACTTGTGCTACTGTAGTTTGTTAAAGTGCTCGTTATATTTTATGGGGTTTGGTCAGGCGGCACACAGGAATCTGCTCTTTGGGAAAGTGTGATGATGGTGCTGGAAAAAGCTGCTTTCCAAATATTGCAACAAGGTAAAACTCCACATGTAGGGTTATTGTGAAGGAAATATCCTGATTTAAAGTGTCAGAAATGTGTTCATTTAACTTGGTTTTGGAATTTTCACTGGCTGCTGTTACATAGTCAGCTTGGGTGTCCAGCGGGAATTGCTTACAGCGGTTTAGACGTCTGGATGGGCTTGACGCATGTAGCATGGACCGAAAAACCTGGAAAAGTCTGCGTTGCCTTTGACATAAGATTCCCCTTCCCCTGATGGCTCTTTCTGCAGACGATGGAGTGAGCGATACCATTTGCTTCACCACAAATGGAGCTCTGCCACCAATGCAGTGCAGTAATAGCCATCTGGCTGAGGATCGTCACATTTCTCTTTATGTTGCCAACTGTGTGGTCAGTTTAGATTTTCCGAATCTATTTAATTTGGGCATTGGGAATGATTAATTTCTTGACTGGAGTTATTTTATACGCTCTGCAGTGACCTCGCATACAAAGTCATGCAACGCTGCGTCAAAGTGCAGTCTACTTCCTTTTCACCAGCAATTTAAGCTTATTTCCTCCCGGGATTTTTGGTCATTCTTGCACTGTCACTGTGGATAGAAGCTGACGGCATGAAAGGGAAAGGCATACTGTGTCAAAACATGATTGGCGAAACAGACTCTGCAAATGGGGGCCTGGGAGGATTTTATTAATAGAACCAAGAGGAAAACTCCACCAACGGCTTTTCAGTTAAGCGAAAAAGTAAATGGGATCAAAAAAATCAAGTTAATTAACTCCGCTTCTGAGCAGTCGTAGACGGACGGCTGCCAGGCTTATGACTGTGACTGGCGGCTTTGGTTTGAAGTATTGATAGTGAAGGCTGCACGCGGGATGCTAATCACGCTATGCTACAAAGCTCTCAAACAGATGGATGCACATTACTACAATGAACGCTAGATCATTTATTAACAGGAATTCTTCTTTCGAATGATTTCATCATGAAGGAAAACGTATCAGAAACCGTGGTAATGTGTGCTGTTAATAGGACAAACTGTTGTCAACTGGTAAGCCATTTGGCGCCAGTGAGTACCTGGTTGTCATGCCTGAAGGGTCTGGCAGCAGCTGATGCCTAGTTCATGTATGCACATGTCTTCTGTAGTCTCCTGGTGCAGAGGCCCACTCCATTCCTCCATATCCACTTCTGCCGTGGTCTTACAAGGCATAGCCCAGCTGCTCCGTCCCAGAAAACTGATACATATGACTGGAATTAAAAAGGGAAGAAAGTATTGGGCACGGCATTTCCTTTGGGAAATTCTATAGGAAACGGCCTCTTGGCTAGCAAACATGTGGTTTCAGCCCGTTGATAGGAAAACAACAGTTGATTGTCTTAGGGGTTGACCAGTGGCTATTGTTTCTCACAATTGCCCCCCTTTCATTTATGTAGGGATATTTGTGTTTGTCTGCACTTGTATATTTTCCCAATTATTCTATTACTTGGATCTGAGCTGAACACATGAGAATCAAATGCCATTTAATTCCCGGCTTGTGTGGGATTAGACAGCTCATACGGGGAATTACTGCCGGCAACTCAGCTGAGCCCTGCTGAGCACACAGTGGGACTTCAAAGATGTCAGCAGCTCCAATCAAGTCAGATTGAGTTCAATATCCCCTTTCACTGAATACGTTCCAGGTGCCCAGTGATCTCAGTGAAATAAAAGAAGGATACCAGTCCTTAGTGTGGATCAAGCAACCATGATAGATGTATAAAAGATAAAAAAAGCACAATATGGACGTGTTTTTTCAATCAGCAAATCAGGGTAGTCCTTAAATATCAGAGTCTATACTGTTTCTAGGTGAAAAGCACATATCTGTCATTATAGGCACATTTCACCTCGGGAGAACTTTAGTTGGTGTCTATCATGGGTAGGATATTTCCAAGACGCAAGATCTCATACTCATAATTTGCCAGAAAAGCGAGGGAATGGGCTTTGCACGCTTAACAATACATTATATTATTTCAGAACATGTTTTAAAAGGTGAGTGAGCGATGTAGCGATGATCTGATTCTTTTCACAAATGTTCCCTGTTATTTTGTTTGTTGTGTGTGTAGTCATGATTGACCTTGTTTGCTTGAGTCATTGTGTGCATTTTACAAATGTTCTTGTCAGGAAATATATATTGATACATTTACATGGTTTCAAAATGTTCCCAAAAAACTAAAGGACATTTATTAGATTTTTTAATTCATATTCTAATCACACATTTTCCACCAGTCTACGTTCTTTGCAACTTTGCTCTTTTTTGCACTTGACACTTGAATAAAACTCTGCTTAATCAGGCTCTTTGACAGACACAGCCATTCTTGGTAAATATCTGTGTGTTGATTTGATTTATGAACTTCAGCTGTGTGCTTTTTGTGTTTAATAGTAGGAAAAGCACATTGTTATTGCAGTGGAAACAATGGATTACGTTCTCTCTCTTAGTCAATTATCCAGAAATGTACACTATGTGAACTTTGAGAGAATGCAACCAAAAATAGTATTTTTACAACTCTGAACTACTGCATGAGAGAGCCACCCTGTACAACATACCTTGCCTTCTCCTGCTCTGTTTGTGTCTGTTGCATTTTGTTTGTGTTCCTGAATGCTCCCATAATTGAGAAATGATTACATTTTCTTCCATTGTCTCAGTAAAATGTTGGGTTTTGGACGTGTGAAGTGCTCGGGGGAGGATATGTCACTGGCTTTTGCCTAAGTGTCCTGTGTTATTATCACGGGCTGTTAAGGAGATGGGATATGGCATGAAGTGGAGACAGCATACAAAACGCTTGCCTTCGACAGTGTTAGCGAATGCAGAAGGACTGGTGAAAGACTAATGATTGACGCTTGCGCGTAATAACGGCCACTTACAAATTCCGCTTGAATGTATAATGCCTGCGCTGCCTAGCAACTTGAACTCTGTGAAAATTATGCATGTGGAGTTTCTGTGTGACCACTGGTTTCTCGAAAAAGCACTGGGTGTTGTGTACTGATTTCTGGCAAGGCTATGGGCTGAACATGTCATTCCCTGAAGCCCTGGTGATGAATTTGGTCCTCTCTGCAGGTGAAACCGAGACCGAAGCATCAGGATCAGGCAGGAATGTCCTCGGACAGTAGTGAGAGATGGAGGAAAGATGGTGTGAAATGCTAGCACCTTTCCGTTTGCTGTACAGGCAGCTCATGAACATGCAGAATAAGGCTGCCTTAAATTACCCTCAGGGTTCCCGGTGCTGTGTGGTACCGACCTGCCTGTAACTGCAACAGACCCACTTTGTTTGCAGAGGAACTGCGATAAGGAAATTTTTGCGGTGCTGTTATTGGCTACCCCTTTTTATGGTGGCAGACAACACACGTCAGCACCATCTGAGAGCCGTAAGGGCCAGGGAACATGTTTAATTCAAAATGGGCACCATTGTCTCTCCGTGTTACCTGATGTTTAGGTTGTTTTGCCCCTGCTGGACCGGGCCTGCTGAATCCAAGTTCCTTGTGTGTCTGGCTCCTGGCACTCTTCAGGAAGTACTCACAGTAGCAGGTGGCTTTGATGCCTGACAGGAGTCAGAGAGATAGTGGGTGATGTTGATGGCTCATTACCCAAGAGCTGCCTGGCTCCCTGTACCTGCTCGCTATTGTCAAGTGTCTTTTAGGGGGAACTGTGCTAGTTACCTCCACTTAGACTGAGGGGAAAAGAATCACTCTCCTGCTGGCCATAACGTGAATGTCGTTCACTACCCCGACCTGGGAATTTGACATGCATAAAATTGCATTAAGGAGGCTTTGCACAGTATATTTGGTGGGTAGGTTTTCTATTTCAGTCTACCTTTACCATACAACAGATTTCTGAACTTCTTAATGAATAATGTTGTATGCCATTGATTGTGTATGGGGTAGCAAAAGTTATATTAAGGATTTTATACATTCACAATCACCAAGTTTCATTGGGAACATGCACGTCTAGCTAGTTTACGGAGTACATACACAATCACCAGGTTTCGTAGTAAACACACATCTAGTTAGCTTACGGAGTACATTAACAAGCACCATGTTTCATCAAGAACACAGACATCTAGCTAAATTAAGTAGTACATTCACAATCACCACAATTCAAAGTAAACACATATGTCTAGCTAACACCAATGTTCCTCATTTATGCGTAACCGAATAGCTAGTTAACAAACTGCTTAAAAAACATGCAAGCTCACAAACGTTAGTCACTAAGTTGTCATTGGTAACTAAGTAGTCGATGCTGGCACAACCATCCAATTTAAAAGAGATATAACTATAACTTATTCTTATCTCTAAATAATAAATGCCTGCAGCTAAACAAATGAAACTGCCATTCTCACAGAAGAAGACTGTACAACTTAAACCTGGCGTCCATTTGGGATGTGGTAAGGTTGACAAAAGCAGTTTCTAGTGAACTCCTGGTTTAACTTTTCCCTGCTCACCATTCGGGTCATAGGCACATTTCACCACAACATCTGCCCCTCCCCCCAATCAGACTGTTTTCCAGATGTTTAGCCTAGGGAAGCACGCAGCTAACAGGAATTGGCACAGCCTATTGGCCTTGACTGAACCGGAAGTGTCCCTGTTTCCACAACGCATTGTCTTCACTGAGCAGCTGAGAAGTGATGATGTCATTGTGTGCAGTGGGCAGCAGGGGACACAAGCTTTGGGCCGGTTTTAAATGCTGGTGGTGTAGGCTTCTCCGCAGCTGTCTGTCCAGACAGTTAGACACATGCCCGGTTGTACTTTAAGGTACAGCAATGCAAGCTATGCACTTGATATGACGGCCTTGGTATTGAGACCGCCAGACTGCATCACTCCTTCAATTAGACTGCTGCGTGTGCAAAAATGGCCCCGGTGCGACACACGCTCTCACAATGTCGCAAAGATGTATTTTTGGCTGAATTGACATCTTTCTCTTTGCTCAGTGGTTTTGGATTATGCCCTTCAAGGCATAAAGCACAATGCGCATGTAGTACAGCATGTTCTACAGATGCCTGCACAAAAATCAACCGCTGTTTACAGCTGCCAGTTATAGCTCCGCATTGACTACAAGATTACTTTGCCGGTCAATATCAGAGAAGTCATTAGAGTCAGTGAGCTCAGCTAGCCTGGTCTCAATGAATCCCTGCTGACCAGAACAAACCTACTGGTGTTGCAACCGACATACATGCCAGGCCAGCAAGTCTCAGTGGAGCGGCCATACAAGGGCTCTTACCTTTTTCATTTAAATCAGTGGCTTAATCTGTGGCTCATTGAAATGTGTGTTTGGACAGGATGAGTTGGACTTTTTTCAATGGATCCACTACAGCTGAACAAACACAGGCCAGGGGTTTGGAGTATCTTTCCAGAAAAGGTTTGAACCTAAACTTTGTTTTGTGACGTGAGGTACCGGTCAAGATACACGGCATATAGTTTCTATAGGGTCTGTTTCACATGGAATCATGTGGTTACGGTCTGAGGAAAGGAAATAGTGAATATATTTGCAGCTGGCCATAATGGAATGATATTAGGCAGAGGAAAACTTTTTTTTTTTAACACTGATACAAATTTTGCCGGAACACAAAGTGCTACACACGAAATGTACTTGTTCTTCAACGTTTTCCTGCGGAAACACTTATTCCTGTCTTTTTTCATGCATACAGGTATATATGTATTTAGACCTTCAATGAAACGTTTGCTTGGATCAGAGCTTCAGCAAAGGAGACAAATGACCCCTCAATTTGTCACACTGTGAGAAATGTGGTTGTGTCAACAGAAACATTCATCCACATTCATTTTCCTGCTGCAAAAAATAAAAATCCCCTCTTCCGAATATGATTAGGGTCAGGGTGTTACTGTGGCAGCTGTTGCTAAGATCCATATTTTGAACCCCAGGTCTCACCTGTCCTTTCTCCTTGCCATATATATACATCCAAATGTGACAACTGGCCAAGATGATCGCTTGGTGGCTGTACAGAAATAGCAAGGTTATTCTGTGGGAGACGACTATGAAGCATAAATGTATCACACTCCTGAGAGCCACGCTGAAATAAGGATGGATGTATTCACTCATGTTTCTATTCATACCTTCCCGTTACTCTTAGTTGGAGACAAAAGTTTTAACCAGGTGGTTCTTTCAATGATGTCCTCCCATGATAATTTCCTTGCACTGTATGCAAAACAGAAACCGTTATTCAAAATGAGAATACAAAGGCTCGTCCGCGAGCAAACTGTCAAATCGCCTTATTGCTGACATAACCGTCCAACTGCTTCCTGTGTTCCACAGCTTGATCTGGAAGGAGTCAGTTTTAGGTCCTCGATATTATGATCTCCAAGTTCATCGAGACACAACGTGTATGTATGCTGTGCTCCATGTTGTCCCATGATTTCTGTAAAGATTTTTTGCTTTCATTCTGCAGCCCTAGTTACAAATAATTCCGTAAATCAGATAATCACTTAACGTATCACAATAAACTTCGCTAAAATCTAAATCGAGATACATTTTTATGGTATTGTTAATCTTTTTATTTTATTGATATTTTGACCGTTTTTACTGCTCAAGCCATATTGTGCACCATAACTCAAGATTGTCCCTCATCCTTGTGTTACTTTAATTTGTACATGTTTTACACTAAGTAGTAGCCAATCTTTTTAGCCTTAATAAAACAAACTTGCAATTGACTTTTAGGTATTTGGGCTTCCCCTTTTATACCATTCTGATAGTCATAACCCATGTATCAGAGGACGGAGATGTTGATTTGAACACTTAGCTGCTTACTGCATTCCGTACTGGACATCTTATCTAATGGACTCCCTGCACAGTGCGACGTAATTGGATCAAGGAAATGAAACAGACATTGTTTTAATAGCTGGGGCTGAAACTTGAATAAGATCAGTGTTGTTTTTCCATCTGTTGTGCTTGTTCTTGCTGAAAAGCCCAGCATGTTTCTGAAATGAACCTGACTCCGCAGTCTACCATTCCGTGCTTAGATCTGACATCATTAACTTTCACGCTCGCTCGAATCTTTCCGTCTTTTCCCAGCGGGCCGCGGCTCCTCTCTCTCTGCTGCAGAGTAACACCACACATCATGACTGCTCTCTGAGAGAACACCTCCGCCTGTGATGTCAGACCACTTGAGTGGGGACGGTCTACCAGGGCGTGATACTCACCTGCCAGTCTTTATACACACAAGGCTGTGAGGTCAGAGGGTTAGGTTGGTCTGACAGCCAGTCGCCTGCTGAATCACTTTAGCCTTCTTAGCATTGTCCTTAGGTATGGGTGTGAAATGTACTCCTGATTTACACCATCACACCCTCGCTGTTCAGGAAGTATGCTCTGATTCCCGTCTGCTCTTGGACTTTATGAGTCATAATGTGCCAGTGCGGGGGGGGGGGCGTCTGAGGCTGAAATCAAATCCTGCCGCCGCTGTTTGCTTTCACTCAAGATTGGAGTTATGGAAAGCCATATGGCACCTCAGAGATGTTATCTGCACTGAGGTTCTGTCTTGAACACCATCGAAGTGGAGTATTTCTGTCAGCTACAATACAACTTCCCCTCCCCTATTCATCTATTTCCCCTCCAATTCAGAGCAAGAGGTGGGTGAATGTGCGTCATACTGAAGGTAGAAAATACCCATCTTTTAATTCGATTTTCTTTAGTCAGTCATCATGGATATCATTCCAACCACATCGTAATGGTAGTTACGGCCTGTACTTGATGTAAGAATTATTGGCTGGCTGAAACACATCCAGAATCAGTTGTGGAGAAGACTTAGCTTGAAGCAGAAGATAACGCTGCTGCAATACCAACGCCATCCATTGATTACATTGCAAGTCTGCAATATAATTAAGAGCACTACATTCCACCGAATTATAATGTTTTCCAATAGGGAAAATACATGGTCCTTCCAGTAGAGTGCAATTGACAATCTTGTATCTCATAAATATTGCCCTTCAGCATTTCCAAATAGGACTTTTGGCATCTCTGATCACTGCAGGGGAAGTGAACGTGTTGCTCTCTGAATGGTCTTGACAGACTAGTGTAACGGACCGGCACCAGGATGTTAGAAAGGTCCATTTGAAAATTCTGCAGGTCTTGATTTTCAAGAAGGCGATTTGTTTATGTGTAGGTTATTATTTTCTCTTTTATGGATTCTGTAGATTTAGGAAAATGTGCTGCTTGCAGGAGAATCCTTTAAAAAAGGCATTTTTTAGAGAGATTCAAGACTGTTTTGATGGGACTTAGTGCTCC